>CAEGAF010007908.1:0-59756 GCA_903067075.1 Micropoecilia bifurca
TGTGTGTGTGTGTGTGTGTGTGTGTGTGTGTGTGTGTGTGTGTGTGTGTGTGTGTGTGTGTGTGTGTGTTTTAAATTGAGTTAAGACTTTCATGGAGAATCCAGAGGAGCTTGCTGATATGGGTTGCATTTACTCAGTGCAAAAAGGTTTACACAAAATGCCGACTGTGAGTCTGTAACCACTTTGTACCAAGGTATGGAGAATGCCATCTCTCAACTAAAAACACATAACCTTCCAACAAGATGACCTACAGCAGCAGAAGACCACACTTGGTTGCAGTACTAGCAGCTCAGAGCAAGAAATCCATAATTAACACAGATAAGTAAAACATTGCCTGGTGTAATTAGTTTTGATTTCTGCTGCAACATTCATATAGTAGGGTCAGAATTTATCATAAAAAGCATAAAAATCCTGCCTTTTGTAAACAGTGGTGGTATATTTTCTTAGTGAACCAAGGGCCCCACCCACCAAGTATTGTTCACCTACTTGACCCTACCTGAGTATTGAGTATGGTCACAGTGTACACATCTTCTGAAAGCTACTCCTGTGCTAACTTTGTCCCATGTCACAAGGATTAATATATTTCAACTTTTGTTGTTGTTGTTATTGTTGTTTTTACATGACAGTATTCTCACTTTGTTCCAGCAGATTCCATGATGGAGAGAAGAATTTTGGTCGTCCGGCAAAGCTACATGAACATCATGTCAACGTATTACAAAATCTCAAGAATATTTTAGATTTGTTGTTGAACTTGACATGAAGAATTAAGGCAGCTTTGAAGGGATAAGGAGGCTCAACCTAGCATCAGCAATTTGGACTTGATATAGTGAATGTAGCTACTAGTAATGCCATGATTGCTTGTTCAGAGACCAGGCTTGTTATCTCAGCTTCTTGCTCAGCTTCTCACTTTGTTATGTAACTGCAGCAGCTAAGCTGTTAAAAGTATTAAAAATCAAGTACCAATTATAATCCATTATTGCATTTCACTTATTTCCGAAAGTAATAAAACATCCAGGCTAAAACCATAACGTTAATCCTAATTAGATGGTGGAAATGTTAGCCTCAGTACTAGTCAGTTTTATACACTGGTTAAGGACCTGTAGAGACACTTTGCACAGACTGACACTGACATACACTGGCAGAGATTCCAAGTGAACCTCAGCTACATGTGGAAAAGGCAGACAGATCAAGAATGTCGTGATGAGATGGAGGGGAGCAGTGGAAAAACACACTGAAAAAGAGAAGGGTAAATTCATAGACTTGTCAGTCATGGCAATGAACGCTGACAAGCTAACTCCGTGGATAATGTTTCTGTCACAGAGCCCTCTAATCACAGTGTTCTTAGTCAAAACCAATCCTCTCACATCAGAACACTCGCAAAGTGCATCAATGTTTACAGCAAACAGCTAAAAGAGACATACAAAGAGGCTGTCGAGACAAGCAGACCCACTCATGTCCCTGCCATTGTCACCCGCTGTTAGAGGAAAATCGAGAGGAACAGACAAAAAACAGAGGAGAGTTGAGAGTTCTCTCTAAGAGGAAGGAAAGGAAAAGAGCGCAGGAAAACGATGGCAGTTTTAAACACACCCGAGCAGGTAGTGCCTGTCAGAACACATTGCCATCCTCTAATTGGGTCATTTTTGATACCCACTTGCAGTCCGTGCCAGCGTATTGATGGGGAGGTGTCGAGATGCCAAGAGCCTGCTAGGCCTCACTGGCACAGAATCAAAGCAGGCACTAACGCTGCCCGCAGACAATTTGGCAAGCCAGAGCACATGCAGGGGTGAGAACATCCAAACACGGCCCCATAGCTCCCGCCTGTACCACCGGGGCGTAATTGGTACATGGGCATTCCAGAGCGTTTTCAAAGGAGGGAACTTAATCCACATGTGTACTATGAAATTGGCCATTTTGTACCCAGCTTCCCCCTGCTCTCTCCTCCTCTTACACTCCCCCAGTTTGAAACCCTGTAACTGATTTTGCTCTGTGAATGTTTCATATCGCTCCCATCCTTTCTGTCAACACATCAATTGCATGTCTGTCTTCCTCCATGAAAATTGCCCCAGGTTTGACCACAGCAGCTTGGGCTGTGAGGGCGGACAAGGATGCCTAATCTGCACTCTTGACAAGATTTCCATCGTCTAAGTTTGTTTGTGACTGCAGTCAGGCATGCATGTGTGCGTGCTGGTATGTTCCTCTCCAATGTAAATATGCAGATCTGGAGAGCCTTACACAAATTTGATTTGTTCATTTTGAGCTCCCATATAAAGCTCTGGAGTCGGGTTTAAGGGTGTGGGATGTGGACTGATGCTTACAGATGTGGATGAGCCAAACCATGAACATCCCACTCCTCTTCTTAGACACACAATTTTGACATTTGAATACTCAAACAGTTACATCGTCTCGCGTGTAGTGTGCGTTCCTATATTGAAGAACAGTGTGTCATCCTCGCTGCCTTTGTGAGGCGGAGTGTGCCTCCGAGCCAGCCTGGCACTGACTGGCACATGGAGTAAACTGACTCCAGCTGCTTTCTGACCAAGGGGAACTTGTTTAATTAACCACGCTCCGGTTCCAATGAAAAGGTTGGTCTCGCCCCCAGCTGTTGACCAGTCTGCGGCACCCCGGGGCCCTGATGGCAGCGGGCATATCGGCCGTGGTCCGGTCCGATCCATGTTTCCCAGACAAAGATGGACTCCGCCTGTCATGCCAGGATGTATCACGCCTGAGTCCTCCCTCATAAATTAAACATGAGATCTGGAGGAGTTCTTTTAAAAAAGGAAAAAAGACCCAGAGGATGTTTCTCTGCTTAAATTCACCCACGCTGTTTTTCTTTCCTTCTTCTTTTTTTTTTATGACTCGGACTCAGACAAGGAAAAAAGGAGGAATGGGTAGAAGGTATAAACAGGTGCAGAGGTGAATTAGAAAACAGTGCCCTTCATGACTTTCTCAAGAGTGTTTGTGAATACTTGTGTGTGGGTAATCCATGGTGGCCTGAAAAAGCATTTCAAAGAGCTTTCTGATCTGATGTTTGGCCCTTTCCATGTGCTTATGGGGACATACTCATATGTAAGAAATAGACTTGGCTTTAAAGCATTACTCATCATCATGTGTTTTAAGCTTATAATTTAGCTGCAAGTGAAATAGATTTACCTTGAAAGCAGGTGTTTTGTTTTGTTAATCACAGATGATTCTGTGCTACATACTCACTGCTATATGATAACCTTTTTTCAAAAAACAAAGAAGAAATTAGATGAATATTTTGTTTTTTATATAAATTTTAACATTTTCTCTTTGCTTGTGCTGTCCATATCAGGAACTCTGGATTCCTCCCACTGTCTAAAACGTCATATACAAGTTTTTTTATTTTTTTATTCTCTAAATATTGTTTTCATTTCAACCATGTTGTATTTCATTCTTTAAAATGTATTTTTGTGAATATGTCCATTTTTTTGGTAACTAAGTCACCATGTTGCAACTCATTTCTGGTGTGTGCGATGACACACACACCAGACTTTCAGAGACACTCTGGAAACTGCATCAAATTCAGCCCATACTCCTAAAAAACTGTGGTCCTTGCAACTTAGCGTTGATCACAGAATTTGACTCAGACACATTTTTGCTTATACAATGAGAATTACCCTTTCCTATTTCAGTGATTGTACATGTAAAAAACAATAGTATATTTGTTTTATGTACAACTGATCAAACCTTATTTGACTTTATCAACAATTGTGCCACCACTCACACAATGTCATCCTGGGCGAGTAGCCATATTGTCCATATCAGAAAGTGCTACTTGCTCTTGTCAATGTTCAGACTTCTATCCAAGTCTAAAATTTGTGCCAACATAAAATAATTATTCACAGAAACCTTCCAGTTTGCAAAGAAGAACGCAAAAAACTTGTGTACATCAGCTGGAATTGCCCCAAAAGACTGTTCTACAAACCTTTGGCTCCATGCATCTGTCCAAAGGATATCTTTCTGAAACAAAGGATATACCTTAATCCTACATTAAGCCAGATATCCATTGTCTTATCAGTGGCAAAAGAGTGGAAAACATGACATCTCTGACATCTCTGAGTTGACATCAGACATGATGTCAACTCAAGAAGTCACTTTAGAGGCTCTTCTACTTGGGATGTTGGAAGAGGCTGCATGTAATGGAAAATGGCCTGTACTTGCAATGTTTGTAGTCTAGTTGACACCAAAGTGCCATTACTACATTTACTCATTTCCATTAACTGGTGGTTGTAAACTACTAACATCATAGTTGCAGTTTCCCTGGAGTAGTTTAACAGAAGCGAGGCTGCTATGCACCAGCACCACTGGACCCCCTGACCATCACCAGCAGGCCAGGTAAGGTGGCTGATGTCTCTTGCCCATGGACACAACTGAGACATACAGAGTGCGGGTTTGAACTGGCAACCCACTTATTACAGGACTAACTCCTACTGCCACGGTTGCAAAAAGCTGCTGGTAAGCTTCTATAAGTGAGCCACTCAGTCGGTGCTCACATACTGTATTGCAGGGTAATACTTTGTCTGTACTGTAGAGAATAGAAAGACTCTTCATTGTATTGTCTGGACAGCTGAGAGGATCATCAGTATTCAGCTCCCAACAATGGAAGACATTCACCTCCGTTTTACCAGGAGGGCCGTAGGTTTTATTAGGGACAGCACACTGGACACACACTTTTCACACTCCTGGCCCCTGGAAAGTGTAAAGGACATTAAATGTCTGAGCATCCATGCCCAGGATCTATCGCAGAACTGTGATTCCTCTTTACTCCACCATCCGTCACAATATTAACTTCTTACATACATGAAAGACTTAGTTGTTTAACCTTTTTTGTTGTTTTTTATGTGTTTTATTCTCTGGCATCTGCAGTTACTCTCCATTCCAAGTTACTCTGCAATGACACAGTATCTTATCTTAACTAATGTACCAACACACAAGATGTATTCCAATGATCAAATGACACAAAAGTTTATCTTTAAGCTTAAAAAAGCAAGATGTACTCTGCTGTTGTTCATTATGCACTTTTATGCAAATATGTACATTGTGTTTGCGTACTTGTACCAGACATGCAAAAGTCATGCAAACATCTCAATTGTTAATTATTATAATTGCCACTATCTTCTACTTAGTGTTAAATCTTTGCATTGCTGATTGCACTGTTCAAAGGTTTCAACCCTCTTCACCACCTTGCCTACATCGCTTCAGTTTTACAGGAGAAAGTGATTTCTAAAGTGACAAACTGAAGAGTAATGTCACAACCTAGCCTCACCACAAGTCTTTCTACATCTAATAAGGGCTGCTGTGCCACTGTGACAGCATCTAGATGACAGGTCGTACTATCACCAAGAGCAATTGTCACCTTTACAAGTTGTCAAGCAGCTTGTGTCCTTGATGCAGTGATTATACATAGTGGGTGGGTTTTTATGTTATCACCTGCACCCTTCAACAAATCACATGTGAACATATGAAAGAATAAATGCACATCAACACCCATGAATGAATAAATGTTCTGAGTCTGATTTCTACGTATTAACTTTTTCATACATTCTCTCAGCTCCAACAAGACCACTTTTAATGATTGTTCCTTCTGAGCTGAACTGGCTTCTTCAGCTCATCTCTATCGCCCTCTTCATACAGCCCCAAGCCCTCATCCCTGATCCTCCTGTTGTCCGTGGCAGGGTCCACGGGAGCCCCATTTGCCATGACATATGGTGAACAAGGCAGGCTCTGCGAGCGAGTGGCCCTGTCTGGAGCTGTGACTTAGTGTCATCCCTCAGTGCCTCTGGCAGCGCAGGGACAGAGGGATGAAGGGTCTGGGGAAAGAAAGAGAAGGGAGGAACGGGAATAGAGAAAGTGTGGGTGTTGGGGCACTGGGGGGAATTCAAGCTGGAGTTTTTGCCCTGGAGACACACTGGCAGTCCTAAGATTAGAGGGGTAATCAATCTCAGCGTGGAGCTGGCCAATCCCACCGCCCCACGGCCTGGCAACCTGGCCTCCGCAGGTGGGGGCAGGGCAGCGGGGAGCAAAGAAACCCTGACAAGGGGGACAGAGGGACGAGAACAAGAGAGATGAGGAGAAAGACTATGCTTTATTAAGAGTCATTTGTCCTTTAACAAGCCTTGGTGCTGGACAGGTGATGAAGCATAGCACCACAAACACATATGATTACTGTCATCGTTGTTTACTGGCTTAGCTGCCTCCATCACCTCACTAGGGAAAACTTGTTTTGGGTTCCTCTACCACATCACTGCCTGGAGGTGTGCAGGGCTACTCCTGGTCGCACAGTAATTAGGGATTTAATGATACCAAATTCAGTGTCTGAATCAGTCCAATTTGTCTTCATAAAAAGTTACATTTTCAAATTAAAGTGCAACAATTATCTGCCATTTTACTTCTACAGCTTAAAGTCCTTTTAATGAGATGCAAGAGAAAGTGTTGCCTAATGATAGGCATTCTATTGGTGTCAGGGAGGAAAGAAACTCCAATACCTTATTAAATTGTTGCTGCTGCAGACATCTTAAAATTTCTAACTAGTAGAAAAACATTAAAGAACAAGAAGTCTGTTAGCTTTTTATTCCAATTAAATATACCAGAATTTAAACATAAACAGTAAATAACTAAATTATCTTTAGACATTGACTGGGTAGGAGATGCATATAAGCATCTGTCAATTCTGACATAAAATGACGAGCACAGCTGTTATTGTAGATTTAAGACTAGCCGTAAGAAAAGGATAGGGAATGTCTGACATAACGTATATTTATCCGTTAACTCAGTTAATCAAGAATTTATTTCATAGAGTACTCCAAAAATATTTAGTAGCTGCATAATTAACTGATTACCAACTACGGTACCCCACTATGCTCACTATCTGCAGAAAATTGGCATCCTCAAAATTTGCTTCAAATGTATAACTGAAGGAAGAAATGCAACGTTATGCAACAAGTAGGCTGCAAAATGTGTATTAAAGATGTGAACATGAAAGATAAAAATATCCTCATGAGACAGACCTACTTTAGATAAATAAAATCATTAGACTTAACTCCCCTGTGGTTTTACAGTTTTATTTTAAATTAAAGAATATACTTCATCATTTTCTTTTATTAAGCTTCCTATTTACTATTTGTTTTCTATTTATCCAGATGTTTAATACGTGCTGAGCTTATCCCTTTGGGCAACAAGGTGCTTCACATCAAGGTGTGACATGCAATCAGAGGTTATTTGCAAAATGTATCAGAGAGTATGAAGAATTACTGATCTTCTATATCAAATGTGCGTATTTATATACAACTGAGATCTAGCACTGAAGTAGGGAAGACTGTTTTAATTGGGCTGAGCGGTTTGAGCAGAGTCCCATCTGTGGTGAGGTAGGGACTTAATTATAAGCAAACATGGCTTCCTATTGATACTCCACAAAACCTCAGTGAGGAAGAGGGTTTAGAATAATCTCGATGCCCTGCGGGTCATCGCACACTGTAAACAACATGGATTTATCCAAAAACACAACAGACAAGAAGAACATAACAAGTTGTATGAAATCAATATGAGCCAAAGCAAGAATCAAAGGTAAATCAGGATAAATTGGACTTTTTGTTGTGTTCGTTCGAATTTGGTGAAGCTAGACAAGAATGTCCAGAGAGGATGGCGATAACAGGCTAATACCTAAAAGAAGAGATTGGAAACCTACATCCAAACACGGCCAATTCAGCTGCTTATGACCTCACACAGTGGACAAAGGGAAAGATTTGAGAAATACTTTATGGCACATCTCATGAGCCTGTAAAACCATTTTAAAGCAGAAACAAAAAATAAGTACTAAGCCAATGGATTGAGGGAGAAAATTTGACGTGTTAGCGTGTTGTTCGCCTCCAGTTGTGGTCCACAACATCTAAGGCTAGCAGCTTGGCTCATCTGTGATCCATGCTTCCAGGCATTTGCATTAATTGAGCTTGTAATTGAATAGTTGTCTTCATTAGTTCCAGTCCCCTGCTTGCGAGTCTCAGTTACGGATTACAGGAAAAGCATTTGTGGAAACATCTCCAAGTAAGCTTTTACGAGAGCATTCTAGGTCTTCTGTCTTTGATTTAGTGTTGTTACCAAACTGATAAAAAAAAAAAAATACAATTAATTTTCTAACAAATTAAGATGCTTTGAAATAAACCATTCCATAGAAGCTGTAGCTTTATGTTTAGTGCCACTGTCCTGTTGGAAGGTGAAACTTTACTAAGTTTGAGTCTTTTTCTTATCTTTTAAGGTTTTATTGGCTCTAGTGGTCTTTATTTAATTGCTAAATAAAGACTATTTAATATTGAATTGACAAGAAGGGGGGTAATGAGAGATGGGGGAAGACATGCAGCAAAGGTCACCAGGCTGGGAATCGTACCTGCAACATCCACGTCGAGAACTAAGGCCTCCATATTCGGGTTGTGCTTAACCCCAACGCCACCACAGCACATAGTTTGAGTCTTTTGTTAGCCAGAGAACCCTATTCCACATTCTCTGTGGTTCCTTGACAAGGCTGCCAGGAGGAATGGAGAGTCATGTTTTGGTAACTTTGAACGGTTTGCTATTTTATGGTGGGGGATGAAAGCTGTCATATGTGGCTTTGATAAATGTGTGTTAAAACTGTCACTATGTCTTGATAGTATAATGTGACAGATATTCTATGAAAAGAAAAAAATCAGCCAAATGCAGAAATACACAGCTTGGTTAGAAACAACCAATCAGAGCCAGGAGGAGGGTCTTAGTGTTGTCAATAATGCTCATCTAGAGATATCACACCCTCCCCCTTGATCTCAGCTAGTTCCCCACACCTGAGCATACCAAAAGTATTCAAGCTAGTTATTTACAAAAAACCTCTGAGATCACATGGTATTTACATACTCTTTAGGTTACTTCTGAGAGTCATTGATTTTACTGTAATTTTGTTTAGAAGTCTTGTTTAGAAAGTATGTATGGCATACCTTTACATTTGTGCTTTCAAAAAATGTTATTTTCCTTCTACTTCACAAATATGCTCTACTTCATATTGATCTGCCACGTAAATTATATTGTGTCCAAATAAAATACATTGAGAATTGCAAAAAAAAGACATGTAAAAAATAAATAAATAAGTAAAAATCAAGGGATGTGAATATTTTTCAAAACACCGACCTTCCAAGACACAGGGCCTGCATAATGAAGCAACTTGTGCAAAGGAAACAATCAATTGAAGAAATTATGGCTGACAAAAAGCCATTACCAGCACAAAAGCTCTAAATGTTTATGCAGACATAAAATTGTAGAAAAAGCAGTATTAAGGTATACCAGACTTATAGCAAAACCATAGGCCAAACTATGTACTGTCTGACTGAAAATAGTTACACAAATAAACAGCATGCACAGAGACATGCCCGACATCTGTACAATGGTGTGCTTGAAGTTATGCAGCATGGCTGAAAAGATAAAGGCAAATTAAAGGAAAGGTCTCTGACCCTCTCTGATCTAAGCTCTAAATGCTTTGCAATTTCTCACAGAAGAAGGAAATCCTCCTTCACAAATAAAGGACTGTGTCTGACCTCCTCCAAGAGCACAGCAAGTTTAAAAGAGGTTGGCAAAAAAAGCACTCAAAAAAGGGGAAATGGTAATTTGACTTTCCAGCAGACATTCGTAACCCCTTTATGGTGCATTTTAATAAATCTTTAGTAATTTGCATGTCTTCAGCTCAGCCGATTATTACAGTATGCTTCAGATTGATGAAACATCAACAAAAAAGTCAGGCACTGTCAAATCAAAAAGACAAAATAGAAACAGAAAAACAAGGTAAGCAACACAAGTAGAACCGCTCTCTAAAAGGGATTTTAGGACATTTTATCGCTTCGTTCAAAGTATAAATTGATAATAATTATCTTTAAGTGCTCTTGAATTTGTAACAAAATCAAAAGCTCCCCTTGAAAACTTAAAAATGTGAATTACTTGAAAGTGTGCCAAAGGTTATCTTCAGATATCAACTAGTTTGTGTCGGTCTTGGAGAATCAAGGCACACTTTGGAAACGGTCCCCAGTTTCCAAAGACATACGTTATTTGCCATAGACAAATAACGTATGTCTTCCTTGGTGCAGCCCCACCTTTCTCGGATTTATCAATTTCCTGGTCCCTAACAGTTTCACAAACTGAAAGTGACTGTGGCACCCTGTAACAAACAATCCCTGAAAGCTTCAAAATTGATGCTATATGAATATTCAACATGAGAGCACCAGAAACTGATTTTCTCATTTTCACCTTCCAGCCTTTCCACCATTACAGCTTTTTCTCTAACTGCATAATTAATGTGTGAAAAGTAACGTGTGAATTTGTTTGTGTTGTAATATAAAGAATGGTGGAAAAGTATAAAAAGAATACAATGCAATGTTTTTGTACTCTTGAGAAAAGTTGTTCACATGTGGTAAATAAAGTTAGACAAGTTTTTTTTTTTTTAAAGCTGTATGACTGCTGTACATGCAAGTCACGGAATACAGTTTCACTATAAGGAACCATTTTGTCCTTTTCGTGTAATTTTTCAAAACTTTGAATTTCAGAGCCTTCTCTACTGCTTTTAAAGACAATAATGACAGCAAAACTGTTGAACATGAAATACACCTCTGGCTCTTTACCGACAGATTTCTTAGAAGTCTTCTTTATTTTAGATTTGGAATCAGGAACTCTCTAGGTGTCGATCATGTCCGGCCCTGGTTGAATTTTCACAGCAGGTAATAACAGATAGAATATACAAATTAATGTACATCTATATTCTTATTCCAACAGAATTTCTACTTCTCATATTACAGAAATAAATCAAAACTTACATCCTGAATGTTTGGTAAAGCCCTGTTAGCTTAAAGCCAAACATTGTCTTTATCTCCTGTTTGTCAGGCTAAGCATGGATATTGGAGTATAGGCTCAGCAACAGACAGCCCCCACACACAGACATACACACTGTGTCCACCCACCAACATTACCTCCTCAGCTTGTTAATGGGGACAGCTAGCACACAAATGCCCTTGCGGAAGAGAAAAATCTCCAACCCTTTACTCAGAGTTGTTCCTCTGACATCAATCGTTGATCCGGCAATTTTTTCCACCTTTAAGGGGTTATTCGGCCCAGACACTGATGTGCTTTTAAAATGCATGTGTGCCATTTGCCTCCAAGTACACAATTGGGGGATACACACATGACTTGTGGTGGTAAAAGGTTTTGCAAGGTGCCGAGATACCCTTAGGTATAGATTTACTGGCCTGGAATCATGTGTCAAGATTTGATGTATTCAGAAGTTTTGCAGAAATTAATCTGGACAAAAAAGCAATTGTGATTCTATCAAATATGTGAGTTTGTGTGTTGATGTGGAAGGAGTTAGTATTCTGTGGGTAAGTCAGGGGGCCGGCAGGTAAGTAGGAGACAGAGGAGAGTAATCAGGCTGTCCGCAGCCCGGCGGCACAGAAACATGCAGAGACACACACACAGACTTCGAGTCGTTCATTTTCCTAATGATCCACAGAGCAGCACGAAGCAGGCAGAGCGGCTTTGTTGACTGGGAGACCTCCGCCTTAACCCTCACTGAGAGCAGCATTACTAATGATACCGTCAGTCTTTCTCTGACGTTGGACAAAATAAAAATCTTCACATGCTTCAACACATATCTCTACTTTGACAATTAATTTATAGGCATCTCTTCGAAATACACTTGTTTCATTTGCAAGGATATCGGAATCAGAAATAAATTTGCACCATATTATCAAATTGCCTTGCTTAAGAGATTTACAAAGATCAGACAACAGCTCATACAGAATATCCTCTATGACCGCCATCACACCCACTGAAAGTTCTGTAAATATCTCTGTTAGGAGTAGGAATTAAAAAAAATAAATAAATGAAACCACTCACCCACCCAACGTTTAGGCAAATATCAGGACGGCCGTGGAGGCAAGGTGGCCCTGGGTGGCCATTAGGATGCAGTGTGCAGCGTTTCCATGCAGACACCATCTCCACATGGAAAGGTCACCTCCCTCCCTTCGCGGGTAAATACACAGACATATACAAATGTGGCTGCGTGCTAAAATGGCTCACCTTAAAAAGGCATTAGACTCTCTTTCCACTGAACTTTACATCTCCCCCTAACATTATCTTAACCAATGGCATTTCCACCTCCCCTTAAGTAGTGCACTGCTTTTAAACTTCTATGCATCTATAAAAATCTAGAATGTATATTTCTTTTGAAAAGGATCAAGCTCAATAATGGCCGATTTTATGATCAAACCACCGTGTCAAAATAGTGATGTGAATGAAAAATATGAATGGCCTGTGTTTCTCATTTTACAAATTAATAGTATCAGAACTACTTTTACACTGTAGTTAGAAAATGTGACTTCTTTTGCGACTTACTATTTTAAACCTAAGAACACACAGCGAGCTAACCTGTCCGTCGTTGTCATCATGAAGCTGCAGAGCAACGGGGAGTGACTCTGATTGACCAGCAGTTCATTCTGTTCGACTTGAGATGTGACTCAATCCTGCTCAGTGCACTTTTCTCCCCGTTTGAGTCTTTTGCGCTTTAGGTGCACTGTAAGGCCTTTAGCACCCGACCTGCCAACTAGGCCCTGCAAGCCTCTCTGCTGTCATATTACATCTAACCAAGAGACTAACCTGTTCTGTCAGCACCCTGCGTCTACTACCAGCACACCTGAGCAGGGCCCCACCTTCCACTGCAGCCCCCAGCATTGCCAGGCCACCAGTTAACTCAGTCTGCTGTGCAGAGGTGGAAAGGGAGTCGGGTACTTCTGCAGGAATTCTTGCCTTAAAAAATGGGGAGAGAAAGGGAAAAAAGAAAGAATTTACTTCTCTTTCTCTTCTGCTCTCCAGTGCCAGTAAAAAGTTTTGTTTTACTCATCATCGGCGTGAATGCAGTAATTTTGGGTCTTTGATCATGAGTTTGTTCATTATTTTAAAAGCAGCATCAGTTTATTTCAAAAACTAGAACAGACTGAATTTGGATTTCCTTTAGTCCAGGAACAGATCTATAAATAAGTTTTGATGCATCTCAGGGATCATTGGCCAGTTGTAGTACTGCAATGTGTTCAACAATATCAGAAAATTGTAGACACAAACGTGGATAACTGCAGCTTCACTTATCTTTGTGTAGGGCACATTATTAACATAATATAAAATTTCCCTAATTAGGGTAAATTTTTTCATTGTATTTTCATTGTTTGTAAGTTTGGGTTTTCATTATTGTGACACAAAATTCAAAATTCTATAAATATGTTTGAAATACAACATCTATAACACAAGTTTCACTTGTTGAGATGCACCTCCCACCTAATAGAGAATGAGTATCAGTGTATAAGTATCAGTGGGGAGATTCCAAACTTGTATTCGATCAAAAGAAATAAAAACATAAACTAATATGTTACGTGATTGAGAATTGCTAAAATATAAAGTACTAATGAAATCAGAAAATCCTTCAGAAGCTAAGCTTATTGGTTGTTGGGGCTAAACATTGCTAATGATATGCAGTTGTTGTCTCACTTTTGGTTCCCTCTGCCTTCTGTCTCCCTCCCTCTCTGGCTCGTGTCACTCTCCTGATTTATGGCTCTGTTTAACTGAAGGCCACACGTATCTCCCGACGCTGCTATTTGTTTCAGCCCAGATTCATTTTTCCACCCTACCCCCTCCGAGGGCTACCAGTAACCAACAAAAAATTAACCCCTGGCTCCTGTGAGCAAGGAAAACAGGATTCTGTGGCTAGATGTTGTACAGTACCTGCTTTAGGAAAGTTGACAGCACTGCTTGGTGAATCTGCCGTTTGCTCTGACAAAGCGACCAGCCAGCTCTCTGATCCTCTTCTGTTGTTAGAAATGCATTGGAGATGTAGAAAAATGACATGCCACAAGGATGCCATTAATAATGCTCACACGCAAGGTTTTCTTGACATGGGGAAAAATGGCCGACGTCACAAGGCCCTTTTATCAACCTAATTTCATAAGAGGATTTCATGTCTGAGCAGGGAAAAGTGGCTATTTTTCCTCTTCTTTTATCTTGTAAACAGCCATTACTTGAAGAGGTATACGGGCTTGCTCTGGCAGTAAGTGGATATGAATTTCAGGACCAAACCATCCTTTTACATCAGCCTCCTCTCTTAAACGATTTGACATAATCACGACATCAGATGGGCTCACGTTTTTCACTGCACTTGGGTTCGAATGGTGGCATAATTCATAGCATTTTCTTGATGAGACTTCTTGTTTCTTTTTTTTGGTGATACTGAAAATTAGTTCTTATTGATTTTTCCCAGAAACTAAAGCAATTGTTTGACTAAATCAAAGAGGCAGCTGGAGCCACAATTACATATTGTGAGTGTGATTGTGTTGCTATTGATTGTAAATGTCTAAAAGCACAGAATGGGATGCTTCTGACTCTGCTTTGTGCATTGTTGCTTTTATTTTCTGCTACTGTGCTGTATTTCAGCATTTTTGCTCTTTTTCTTTCCCTTTTTGTGCCTTTGTGGCAGGATGGCATAGAGGAGGCTGTTGTTTACCCTGATAAGCTGCCCATTGTCTCTGGTGGGAATTTCCTTTGGGAGAAAGTGCCAAAGGAACAAGACTCGGGATTGCTCATGAAGCTAACTGTAGAGCAGCTAACATAGTGGTGGAAGACCTCTTTCCTATCCATCCTCTGGGATCTGGTGCCAGAGGTAAAAGGCCATCCCTTGGGACGAGGAGAGTTAGTAGAGTAGAGACAACAAAAGGGGGAAAAATGGAAAATTGGCAAAAATAGACAAAAGAAGGGACAGAGAATGGATAAAAAGATAAAAACAAACTGAAAGGGGATTTTGAAGGTAACAACAACTTCCTTAAAAGTGAAAGATGACTAAGATGAAGAAAAAAACACCAACTTTGGCCAAAAGGAAGTATAAAATGTATGTTACTCTAAACAGTGAAAACTGTTTATGATTAGAATTTTTACTACACATCTGTACATACAAGAATATATACAAGACACAAGAAAAGCAAAATAGACATATATTTCTGATGAAAAATTTACATAGAAGCTTAATTTTTATTTTTTTAATTGTACATATGTTTATTTTTTTATTGTAGAATGATATAAAAAATCTTCATAATTTAAAAATCGAAGAATCAAATTGCAGAAGTTGGAATTTTTTATGGATTTTCCATAATCTAGCAATATTCAAATAAATGTTAATGTTCCATCTAATACCTGCGCAATTTACAGATAAATCACACACTTTTTGCATAGCAATCAAAAACATTCTAACTTTATTCAATCTCATTATATCATTTCATTTTTCAGACATTTGCTTTGCTTTAATTGGTTAGTTTACTGGTGCCTCTGCAATCCTTCAAGGGTAAAGGTTATAAAAGATGGATGATTTTCCGGTACTAGACTGACTTTTAAACATAATTTAAATATTTTAAATTTGGTTGAGGTCAGTGAAATGTTGGACTCTTGGCCCGCTCCAGTGTCCAGATAATCTGATGATGATAGTTTGGGTCAGATTTGAACAGATGTCAGATTTGAAATAAGGTTTCATAATCCCAAACTGTCTCAATGTAAACATATGTTTTATCTACAGATGATCAAATACTTACTAAATTCAAACACAAAGTGGATACAGTACATGCTAACTTCAGCTTTGTGCACAACAAGAAAAGTTTTACAGAGCTTGCAAAGAGTTAATTTGTCATTCTATTCTTTTTTTTTAATCTTGAATGATTTTATAATCGGCCAGTACAACAATAGACTTTTGATTAACTATGTCAATAAAGAAGGACAAACCTCAAGAACTACTTCAATTCTTACTCCAATATAAAAATCTCTAACAAAGATACTACAACAAAGTGTCAAGTTTAAAGCTCTCACCTATATATCAAATAATATCTTACTTGACTGTATAATATGTAATTTGATATTATTTTAAATTAATGTGTCTGCAATATTTGTCAGCTTGAGCATTCTCCTTCCATCTCCACACATAACAATTAACAAGCTTCTGCAGAGCCTTAAAGCTGAAGGGGGTGAACATGCATGTGGATTATTGTGAGCATCTTCCCGCAATGATGCTTTTAACGAAGTCCTGTGAGTTTCAACCTGCATGTGAGAAAGGCCCACACCGCGTAGCGCTCCAGTGCACTTGGCCACAAGGCGTGTCAAATTTCAAATGCAATCCGAGTCCATCTGTGAGCCCAGGTAGGGGCAGAATCTAGGAGATAACTTATGCACGGCGGTGCGTGTTCCAGCAGCGACCCGCCCTGTGTCCCTCATTTTGTCCTGACTTGTGAGGGATTACCGCAGTGTGGGCTGGTGCTGAGCTGCCAAATAGGAAGGGATAAGAGGAGGAGAGGAAGCTATACCAGGCTAAGCGTTTTTATGTTTTACATACAGGTCAAGTCTTCAGGAAACCTGTAGCAGTTTGATTGGATGTTGGTGAGGGAAGCATTCATGTCGCTCATATATTGCTATTAAAATCGGAAAAAATAAGGTAAATAAAAGGTTTATAGGAGTAACATTGCCAATTTTTTTTTAGGTAAAGCTGGAAAAAAAATTCAAACGGGATAGTCGTAAGTATTCCAACGTATGCCTAATGGTGCATTTTCAACAACACCGCAACAGTGCAAAAGGAGATTTAGTATCTTTGTGTGATACAGCAAGGCATGCAATTGCCTGCTGGGTTTCCACCATTTAGGCACAAAGTATGTGCAAATTATTTCATTCACCTGTCACCAAAGAACAGCGGATGCCTGGCACTTTCGTAGAAAATTAAATTAAGCGCTCAGAAAATGTTAGAGGAAAACTTGGAGGATATAGAATGGATTTATGCCTTTAAATCTGATGGAGCTTGATACTAATGCGGTATAAATCCTTGCCTTTCATTACAGTATTATATGAAATGCATTGGAATGGAGCGATGGATCCTATTTGACATTCCGTTACCGGAGCAGTTGTGCACAGCTTCACACTTAAGCCCTTTAAAGCTAATACATAAATGTAACAACACATATAGCAGCACGCTTAACAGCAAGGGGTTTTTTTGTGAGTGTTTTTTTCTTCTGACCAAATCAGCAAATATATGAAATAAGAAATATTTTCATAATGGGTTTAATTACTCAGACACCTGATGATATTTTGCCTCTAAATAAAACAGTGCTCCTAATCGGCTCAGCTATTATTCTTACTTTAAAACTAAATTTTTTGATGCTTCTCTTTTTAAACTACATATTAATGTTACACATAGTAGTAAGATTGAGCTAATTAAAGGCTAATTCCATGCATAAAAATCTTATATGTGAAATCAAGATTAAAGAATGGATGCCACAATATATCTTACCACTTCAGAAAGAAATCAAGACAGGATTGGTGATGCACTGATTAAATCAAATCATTAATATTTGACATATTTTATGGAACTCAAAGATTAAATATTGTTGACAAGATGAGAACAGAGAACATTTTAATTCAAGATTTATTTGTTATTGCTCTTATAAAACTTGTAAAAATGTATTTTTTTCCAGAAAATAAAGTAAAACTTCAGATATTTTTGAAGACATTATTATTATTTTCCCAATGGATATGCATTGTTACAAGGCATTTGTGGACAACATGAACCTAACCAAATATATCTGTACATGCAAAGGAAAAAAGGCAAATGAGTAGATAAATTAGAGAATCTGTAGTTAAGCGAGTATTTCAAAACATGGGGAAAAAGCTGAAGAAGGTATTGAATATGAGAAATTAGTATTTAAAAACAATCCTAGTTGTCTAAAGGAAATCCAAACAAAAAAATGGTTTAGCAATTTGAAATAATAAAGGAAACAAAGAGATCTTACAAAACCTTTGCAACTTAATTGTTTAAAAAAAAATACTGGCAACATCGGTAGAGGATGTATTTGTAATAATCTGATTCCTTAAGTGAGTCCTACTGGGCTCATATTACAAAAAAAGGAAAAAAAAACATTATGTCCCCTTAAAACAGCCAAAACCAGACGGCCCCCAGCAATAATTCTGACAGAGGAATCAGAAACTTAATAGTTTTCCTGAAGCCAAAGAACTTCAGAAATACCTGAAATTATTAACTCTTTGGTTCTCTCATAAAGACAAATTGTCCTCAGTATATGGAAACGCACTGCTGATGAGACAGCATAGTTAAGCTTGTTTACAATAAAGTGCTGGGAGGGTATAATCTCAGATGAGACCAACATTTAGGTCTTTAAAATTATTGCACTCACCATGTTTGGAGAAGACAAGGCAATTGCACATTGACCCAAAAGTTTACGAGCATTAACATTATGGTGTACTGGCATTTTATAATACAGGAAGATTTTATATAATTGAAAGGAAGGATGAATGAAGCAATGATCCCAAACCCGAGTTCAGTGATCTACAAATTGGTGCCAGTGAAAGAAAACCAAGCTGATGAAATTCCCAGTCGATAACTTAACTTGAATCCAGTAGAAAATCTGTGGACAGAACTGAAGATCTGTATGCTCAGAACATTCCAAAAGAACCTTCAACTTCTGAAGACAGTTAGTGTGGAAGAACCGGTAAAAAAAAATCACACCGGAGATTCGTTGGGAACTTTTTATTTTCTCCCCAAAAAAAGGTTTTGAAATTGTCAACAAAATCTTTGGATTAAAATGTAATACATTCAGCTAATTATGCTTGGTATGCATTCCACTTTAATGCACAAAACGTATTAGCTACTAAAATTTAAAATAGAAAAAAAAACTATAAATACTACAACTAGCAAAATAAATAAGTTTCTAACATTAAAAAGACGAGAAACTATTTTGTATATCTCATGTATCCAATGAGTCTGGCTGATGTCATTAGGCCATGCTGGTCTGCCTTTTTCTGCAGGTGGTGGGCACAAGATGGGGTCCGTTTTGTCCCAAGTTGTTTGGTGTCTGTGTGTGTTGAGGGGTGGAAGTGGGGGGCGCAGATGCATTGTGCCCTATGGCGTGGCTGCGGTGGCAGCACGTATGGGCTCATTGTGCTGCGATTATGTAGGATGAGCACGCCGCCTGCTAATCCGCCTGTGGGAGGGTGCATGCCTGTGAATTATTGCACTTTGGGAGAGGGAAAAAAATAAAACAAGGAAAAAGAGAGAGAGAGAGAGAGAGAGAGAGAGAGAGAGAAACTGAAAGAGAGGGAAAGAGAGGCACGGAAAAACGAAGAAGAAGAGGAGGAGGAGCAAGAGAAAGAGAGAGAGAAAAGCCCCCTTGGCTGTGATTATGAAATGGTCTGTCACAGATTAAGGCTACAGGGATGCAGGCAGAGATGAGCCAGAGCCTCCCACAGACACACTGGCTAGTCAGGATGCATCACTGAGCCTACCTGAGGTTATACACGCCTCGCATCATCGATGGTTGCATGGCGCACTCACACATTCGGTGGGGGAGACGGTGGAGGGAAAAGGAAATAAGAGGGAGGGAGAGATTGAGAACGAGAGGAGAAAGCGTGAAAACAAACATGCTCCAAATAGGCTTGCAATTGAGAGAGAAGAGAGAAAAAAGAAAAAAAAAAGACTATAAGAGAACTGGGCCCAAGGAAAAACACAAGAAAATAAAGGAAAAGAGGGAGCTTGGGAAGGTTGGCAGCCACAAAAGACAGTGACTAAAATAAGACCTGTGTGGTTATTGTCTATTTGCGGGAGAGCTTTGCTGATAAAAAACCCACACTGCTAATCTTTCTCCTGTTCAAGAAAACTGCATGTTCTTTATTAATTTTTCCCTAATGTCTTCAGGGAAGCTAATACTCCGTGTTCTCAAAAAGACGCGTCTTCTGCTCATCTGTTTAATTATGCACTGCATGTTTATCCTAAGTATCTATAATTTTCACACCTGAGAGGCTTCGGGAATGCGCAGTCTCCTAAGACTGGTCAGAAATAGTCAGCCCTTCACGTACTGATTGACAGCTACAGCCTGCACAGTTCTGTTCAATCACACGGTCCACTGTCAGGTTGATTTTTTCCCCCGCTGCTTCAAGTGAGAAAGAAAATGAATGGCTAAAGTTTGTTATAGCAAAAACATCTGTGTTTGATTGGCAGACTGTCTGTCTTTCTCAGGTCAGACCAAGCCAATCAGCTTAATTAGACCAATGGTATTTCCAGGTTTTGTCTCTACAATACCAAGATTTGTAGGCGAGGATTTAAGTTTCAGCAGTTGGCTCAAAAAATTATTTGGCCTTGCAGGTTTGTGACATCGTAAATTGGAGAGAAGACGTACGTTTAAAAGGAACTGGTAAGAGTTTGAAAGTGTAGTTAGGCGTCCCCTTTCTTTTTTATAAATGCAAATAAGTAAGGGATTGAGTAAGCGAATGCAATATTTTATGCCTCTGCTTTCTCTTTTTGATATTACCAGCCATATGATTTTATAGTTAACATACTTTGTAACTTGTACTATACATTAGACTTCAAAACAACTCAGAAAATATTCCTTATTTCTACAATTACTGGGCTATACATTAATAGATTTTAACTCTATTTCTAAGCAGTGGCTTTAAATTGTTTTTTTTTATTAAACTCCTTTATCTTATCTGTGGATGCCCTTCAAGAAATAAACTGAATGTCTTTATGTGACCAATATTTGGAGCAGTTATTAGATTTTTCCTTTTTGAGCTTCATAAATATGTTTTTTTATAATATAAGGATGTGTTCATTCTAAAAAGAAAACCTTAAAAGGATTCCGTATTTAAAAGTAAAAAAATAAGACAATATTGCAGCCAACCTGCGGGACATATCCATACTACTTCTTACCCATCAGACCACATTAAATGAGCGGGGATAACCCTTTTTAAGTGCTGAGTTATTACAACATCTTGGCTTGACATGCTTGTGACAACTCAAGCTGATGCTAGATAATTGCTCTCATGCTCGCCATTTAATGAACATAATTACAATGTTTCTTCTGTGTTCACAATGTGATTAATTGTTATAACATTTTTTTTGTTGTGTTGCGACAAATTACCCTCTCATACCACCATTGCCATTTTCACATCAGGCAATCATAAAGCATGCAAGCAGGCACTCATAAAGACAGCTTAAAGCCACTCGAGAGACACGTTGGGATTACTGGAAGGCGGAGGAAGTTAAGGACTTGCCAGTCAGTCAATTACGATCACCAGGGAAATATTTCTGAAGCCAACATTTCAAATGGATGGAAGTGGAGTGGGATCTCATGAGTGTTGAAAAGTTGTTTTCTTTAAGTGCACTTGGAGACAATGCCAAAGTGAGAGTCCAAATAACTGCAGATGTTTCATAAATCCTGGTTGTGCACATCTTGTATCCTGTTTTTTTGGGGCAATTAGCTTGGCTATATTTCACAGACAACCTAATTGAGACGCTGTCACCCACTTAAGCGAGGCTTGTCTTAAGAGCATTTGCTTAATAAGCCATGGCCTAATGCAATAAGGTGCCTATTCCCAATCAGCCATGACAAAGTCTAATTTATGCCAGGCCAAATGAGCAAGAGGAGAGAGTCACGGGACTGAGTAATGATTGTCACCACCGGAAAGGATGATTAAAAAAAAGAATGAGTCTGAGGCAAGGAAACCTGTCCTACCTAAAAACAGTTATTATTCCAGTGTAAGAATAATAAGAAGCAAGTCCACGTTTGGCCTCCTGTTGAGAGGGCTTCCTTTCCTGGCTTTGCACCCACATGCACATATAATCATGTATTTTAACGCACAAGCACAGTTTCATGTTCGCACACAGTGTACAGGACACGCAACCCGCAGCGCTTCTGCGTGATTGATTCAGCGGAGCATCAGATCGCTCACTGTGACAAATAGCTGGCTGACAGCCGAACACAAAAAAAGCCCACACCCTAACACCTAACCTGTGAGGAGGACTGGGGGGGCAGCGGAGGGGGCTGACCTAGCAGCAGGCCGCCACAGCTGTCTCCATCAGACCACCTATTCACTCTCACCTCTCTCTGCCTCTGTCTGAATCAGTTATTCTTCCACACTTTGTCCCCTCTGACTCATTTTAAGGTTGTCTTTCTTACTTTCTAGCTGTTTTTTTCTAAGCCCCCCATTGCTCTTTTCTTCTTCTGTGTCCTCATCAGTATCTCTGTACGGTATTCCGTCCCTCCCACCTTCTCTCTTTTCCTTTGCGAGGAGTGATAGATTCCCCCTCAGTTCATTTATCCTGGAAGCGGAGGAGACGGCAGTGTGATGTGATCCATCTCGCCGGCGATGGAGGGAGCGCGGCGTCCCTGATCACAGGCCCTATCAATCTCACTCATAGGGGCCGGATCAGCGCTGCTGTCAGACAGCAGACACATACAGGCCGTTTGAATGGCGAGGACTTCCTACTGTACCTTGTGCACTCACGCTCAGCTGGGATATAACTGCAGCTTAGGCAAAAGATGGTGCCATTTCTGAGCTCCAGAGAGAGAAACACTTAAGTTTTACCCACCCAGGGACATTTGGATGACTGTAATAAAAAAGTGGAAAAGAAGCTAAATACATTACAATAATTTGCTGGAAAAGCAGAAACAGTAACTTGTACTTGAAATCTTTCCTGTTTTGTTTCGACTTGTTGTTGCCATCAAGATTTTCAGTTGCAGTTTGTACTACAACTGAAGATTTACTGTTTAATTTATGGAGAAAAAAAATTGACTGGTGATTACATTTCACTGATTTCAAGCTTGGCCTACACTGAAACAAGATCAACAAGTGAAAAGCTAAAAATCAGATCTTGTCCCATCAGTAAAGAAGTCATAACTACAGCATTCGGTGTGGAAGCTGTTATGGTCACTCTAGTCACTGGTTTAAAAAATCCAGAAATAAACAACAATAAGAAGATTCTAGTAAGAAAGTAATTCCTTACATGTCTTCCTTACAAAGACATGTTGTCAATGGTAATGAGAATTTTATAAAACAATGAATAAAAAATGGCTTCAACTGGGCCTGCTATCACCTGTAATGCACTAATTGTGGTGGTAAAAGATGCTAAACATGATGTAAAATGTCAACTCTAAAATTTTTGTCCTTGCTTTGAAACTTTATTGAAATTCTGTTTCACTGCAGATTCCTGTAACACTGACTGCTCTCCTATCAATGTCTAGTCCTTATATTAATAAGCAATGTTTAATCACGACATTAAGCTACTTAAGGCTAATTTATTCTTAAAATATTTCACCATCAACACATGGCATGAAACTACAGCTTTTCTTTCTCCCTAATATTTCATTTTTCGCAGTTGTTAATTATTTTGAAACATGTGATCTTTCACATTTTGGGGTGCAAGAAAACTGTGAGCTATGAGCTTGTAAAGAAATTAAATCCAATGTGCTGTTATCAATGTGTCCTTTTGGAGAATTTTACTGTATTTACTTGAAAATATATAATTAAATCAAATGTGATTTGAAATTCATAAAGTTCAAACAGTTCCTGTTTTAATTCTTGTAATAACACTTGGATTTGTCTGAGCTTTGAACAATATTGACAAGACGGTTGCCCTCTGAGTAGCAACAATTCAACACATCAGGCCACAATTTCCAATATATTTGCCATATGCTGTATCAAAACACATCAAACCCTCTTTGACACTCAAATACACAAAAATCACCTTAACCCATGACATAAACCACCCTTTACACAC
Source organism: Micropoecilia bifurca (assembly GCA_903067075.1). Taxonomy (NCBI): domain Eukaryota; kingdom Metazoa; phylum Chordata; class Actinopteri; order Cyprinodontiformes; family Poeciliidae; genus Micropoecilia; species Micropoecilia bifurca. Next base: position 23,654 of record CAEGAF010007908.1, read on the forward strand.
ACACCCCTTTACACACTCTGACACCCCTCAAAAAACACTTCCCTACTGACGTGTAACACTCTCATGCACTCATCCACAGACACTTCATAACCTGACATGCATCACCCTGACACGGACACGCATGCACACATGCACACACATCAAAATCAGTGGGCTGTAAAGTGCTGTCCCTATCCACCCCAGCCGGCGTCGACCAATCAAATTAGGCCTGATCAAAACATGCCATTCAAAGCCAGGGCTTGAGGGTTAGGAAAGGGAGTCTGATGGGGGCCGGGGGCCGGGGGTGGTCGGCGTTCAGGGGAGCGCAGCCGATGTGCTGACCTTGAGAGCAATTAGCATGACCAGAGAGAGTGAGAGACAGCGACTTTGAAAGAGAGAGAGAAAGAGAGGAGGTGTGGGTGGGTGTGCAGAATATGGAAAAAGGTGATGCAAAAGCAACCCCCTCTTCACTAGACCTGCAAATAGGGGATGGAGTCCTCTGAGGACCCACACAAGACACTGATCTCACAAACCCCCCCCTTCACCTCCTCCATGGAGTCTACACTCTTCCTCTTGCACAGTTACCCGATGTACGCCTTCATATTTATTTCCGCCTTTAACATTCTTTACTTTATCCCATTTTTATAAACAACAAAAAATTTTAAAGTGACAACAAATGTCTACATGTCATCTTGATCTCAGTGCATTAGAAAAATGCATTGGCCATTACATGTGCAGTTTACAAACCTGCAAAAAAGTCTTGAATTATCCCCCATTCCTTTGCGTTTTTCTTACAGTGAGCCAGGCTTCTTTGTAATGTTGTTCTTATAGAATATTGTTTCTGGTTTCCCAAAGGATTATCACAGTTTTTTATTAGACTGCTTGTTTGCTTTTCAGTCTAATACCTGAAAAATTTCAAATTTTAATGTGGCTTTTTTCAGAGTAATACTTGTGTTAGTTTTTGTTAGTTAATCTCAATCTTATCCTTTATTTTCACTGGTGTGACTTTGAGATACTGCGACTCTGCTGCAAAGAGTTTTAGACTTGCAGAACTACATCATTTGTTTTCTCCACTTCTCCACTACCATCTTTAAAACAATCTACGCTGTCATTGGGGACAAAACCTTAAAAGAATATAAGCTAATGGACATTTCAAGAAAACATTGAAATATCCTGATAAAACTTGGGTAAATGTTTATCAAGACCACCCAAAGAAATATAAGATTCAAAAACAAAAGTAACCATTGCTTGAAAACTATTGGTCTTTACAGTAAATGTTTATTGCTTTTCACATTTCAATAACAATATTTGCCATTGAATCAATATCCTAATTTGTACTACACACAACACTAAGCAGAGATCTCATTTCTAGCAAAACACTTCTGTCTTCATTCAAAGGCATAGCATTTGCTAGCATTTGCCAAGAGTGTTTACACAACTATGTATTCCTCCAGCGTAGCAACTGCACTCCTGACACTCCACCCGATTCCCTCCAGCGCTCTCCCGTCTACCTGGGAATCTAATTTCAATTGACTGCTAGACAGAAGAGGCTTGAGGTTAGAACCATACAGTAAAAGGCCTGGGCAGGGCTGCCTAAGAGGGGTGCACGGGTTCAAATTGTTTTCTATAAGTCACCTCTACGGGGGATTTGTGTTTATCCCTGGCCATTGATTTGTTGCCGGGGTCCAAGACTTGGGAGAGAAGGGGAAGTAAGGTGGACGAAACATAGGAATCAGAGAATGGGTTTTAATCCTGCTTCTCCTTGGGTTCCAAGAGCAAAACATTAAATCTAAATTTCAAAACAGTCAAAATAATTACTATTTGTCAGCCTTAAAACTATTTACAAGCTTAATTTCTGTATTACTGTCTGTGAAGCAACTTTGACAACCGACTTGCAACATTTAGGCTGGTGTCTGATTTGAAGGTCATGATTCGGTGCCAAAGAGCCAATTTCTTACTTTTTTAAGCTTACTGCATTCGATGATCTCGAGTTCAGAATCTTACAAATTTAGAGCAATCAGATTTTTTCTTTACAGTGTGGGCTGACGTCCTTCATGTTTAAAATGTCTCTCTGCTTGAACACGGCTGAAGCAATTAGCTCCTCAGCGTGATATAAAGTATTTTAAGGAGCTTGTTATCTCTCATTTCTACTGAGAGGTACGGCGTGGATCAGTGCTGTATTTTGTCTGTTTCCTTTCTAAAAGTGACACATACAACTGACATGTACCACACCATTCCTGGGCCGCCTTCAGTTGTAGGTCCACAGGACAATGATACGGTTATGATGAAGCTACTGGAATCATACAATGCAGTCCATCTACAGGAAAAAACGTCACTGTTTGTGATGAGCGTACGAGTGTTTCACATCTGTCGTCAAATTATTGTGACACCAGGTGAGGCATTTGGGTTTAATCCTACCTGGCCAGTGAAAGTCTGACTTTTGGTGGTAACACTCTATTTGGACTATCAAATAGCATACCAAACCGCAGCGGCCCATGCAGAATCACTCAGTGGTGAGAAACCATTAATGAGCCACTCATTTGTTTCAGTTCAGATGAACTGGATAAATGTAAAAGAAACGGAAGACTAACTCTTCAAGGCAAAATTTTGCCCCTATCTATAAATTCCATCCATCCATCCATTAATAAATATGTCTTGCCATAATCTTTGTCTTATCTTTCTGTGTCATCTGCTTCATTATGACATCATGTTTTCCATGTATTACGGTAAAAACCCTGGAATCCATCCGACCCTGGATTACTGTTTTCATCTTTTCTTTTTGTCTATTCTAGTTTTGTCTTCCTGCCACAATAGGATGAATCTGAATGGGGGAATGGAAAAGAAGAGGGGGGGAGATTTCCGTTTCTCTCCATTGTTCTGCCAAGCTCTTGTCTTTCTCCTCCTCTTGTTCTCATCTCGTAATGCTGCTTATTGAAGCTCGCCCCATCGTTCTGATGTTTCAGTTTCACTTATTGGCTTAATTACAGCAGAGCGTCCTTAATGCAAATGATGAGAGACAAATGAAAAACAAATACAATCAAGACACTGTCTTATTAACCAGGTTGTCTGATCTAAATAAACACAGCCAAGCCAGGCTGGGTGTTTGTTGTGTGCAGTGCAATGTACTGATGGAGAAACTGTGAAGAAAATGCAAACACAAGTCTACATATGCACACAGAGCAACACTGATTTGTGATGGGGTGACGGTAAAGAGGTGTGGAGCATTGTCAGGTCAGTCAACAAGGCAAAGAGTAGAGGATGAAATCTGAAAATAAAATAGCTCACTGGTCTTACAGTAAAACTGCACATGGGGGAATGAATCCTTCAGATCCAATTAAAAGCCCTGACATTATGTTTGCAATTAGTTTAAGTGTTTGTTCTCAGTTTAAAAATATAATCAAAAATCAATTATACCAGCAGAAGCTTTGGACTTAAAAAAGCATTTAAAAAAAGCGAACCTTGTTGACTATCCTTTGCAAGTTTCTACTGACATTTTGATGATTTATCTTTGATGATGAACTTATAATTTTGGATTTTTAATCTACAAATCTGTGCCTCATCAGTTACTTAGTTATAATTGTCCTTCCTTTATATGCTGTTAGTTTTATCATTATTATCAGGATTTCACCTCTTTAATAATTACATCTTATTTCCAATTCTGTCTCGATCATCAGTCTTTGAAACTTTTACTTTTTACATTTTCTATCCTTTTAATCTGTTTTTTGCCCCTTTAATTTGCCTGATGCGAACCACTTTCTGTTGCCTGAAAAGTGTTTTGTAAATAAAGAAATAGCTTGGATCCAAGGAAATGTTGTAAAAGCAAAAAATTAAGCAAAGTAGTAATTAAAGTAAAAAAAGGATATAAATCCTATTTGTAAAACATTTTTATCTCAGATGATTTCTAAAACATGAACTTTTTGAGTTCATACATCTCAAAAAGATTTTTTTTTTTTTTTTAACTTTCCTTACTAAAATCAACCCTCCTGTCATGACCGAATGTTTTTAAAAATCAACCTCAACTACTGGGAAGTTACAGTGGATCTATGGATGTGTTTTTGGTGCATGCTTGATCAGTGATGCATGCTGCAGATATCAACTAGTGTGTATTCATTTGTGTTTGTTTAGTGTGGGGAGCAAACCTCAGCCTGACAGTCATCTGGAGAGGCCTGCTTGCTGCAGCCATAAACAAGTCAGGTCCAAATTAGCTGCTTAGAAAACCCGTGGCCTTGAGTGCTGCTGTCCTACCCCCCAGCTACATTATTGAGCAATGCTAATGATCCAGGCTCTACTCATTTACTCTCTCTTCAACACACTTTCGTTGGCTCTTGGTTTAAATTTAGCCAGACTGAAGTTGTGGGCGCTGTATCGTTTTAGACTTTACCCACTTTAGCCCCCCTTAAAAAAAAAACGAAAAAAGAAAGAAAGCCCCGAAAAACACACACCCACTGGGAGTGGGACTCTTCTCTCTGACTCTTGCTGACTCTCTCTCAAGGTTTTGGTAAGCATTTCTGCTCCTCCAGGTTTTAATAAGCAGTGGAGCAGAGGGCTTGCCTGTGTGCGTGTGTGTGTGTGTGTGTGTGTGTGTGTGTGTGTGTGTGTGTGTGTGTGTGTGTGTGTGTGTGTGTGTGTGTGTGTTAGCAGAGTGTGTACATGCATGGTTGTTTCTACATGTGCAAGTTTGAGCTGGGAGCTGGTAACGAGACACACAGCCCCGTCTACCAGTAGCACTACCAGTGCCGCACCACTGTTTACTCTAGCAAATCCTGAACGAGGCCGCAGTGCTCCGGAGAGAGCTTTGCTCCTGTTAATTGGTCATTAAAAGTAGTGGTTTGTGGGCCTCACTAAATCTTTAAACAGGCCATGAAATAATAAGAGGAGAGGTTTGTCACCGGTGTTAGGTCCCCAGAGCGAGCAGAGAAGCAGAGGGGAAGAAGAAAGGAGGACAGGACTCGGCTTTTGATCATTATCTGTGGAATTAGCATGACTGATAATAATTGCTCTGTTCATTTCAGACCTTGTAAATACATCGTGGATATGGGGCGGCACGTTGGCAGATGAAAGGAGGTTGGCATTGATGTGTGAGGGCGTAGAAAGAGGTGGGCTGGAGGGGAAGACTGTGGCAGTAATTATGATTAGTGAGAAAAATACAAAGTCTTGTTAGACACAGGTTGAGCCAGCAGAGGCTCAGTGCTCAGTGCAGTGAACTTTGAGTGCTGCGCTTTACTGATGTGAAATATGCCAGATTTAGCCATACGAGTTCATTTATGTCTCAGGTTGACAGGTTGATCATTTAAAATAGAAACTATACACAGAAATAAAAGAAAAACACTAACTACAAAAACAACCAAGGACTTTAACTTTAATCCTAATATACTGTGGAATCATTTGAAATTATTACAATAGCAAAGCTTTTTTAAGTATTCATCAAATCAGGCATTTTGTCTCAACTTATTATTGTTGAAGATTCAGTATTCACAGATAAGCCAAATCTACTAAAAAGCTACTTAACACAAATGATGGGAACTGGATCATAGTTCCACAATGTTTTCTGATTTGTTTTTTTTTTACAGAATGGCATGAGGAAAGGCACAAGGGAAAGAGCACAGCACAGGACACATCTGATTCTTACTTGACAGCAAAGCTGAGGCCTCCACAGTTGAACTTTTGCTGGTCCAACTGAGGAGGTTGATACCTGAAATAAGACATTGAGTTATCGCTGCGTAGTAGACTGAGTCAAACGTAGTGATTTTCTAGAATCAATGAGGCTGCACGATTTCAGAAGATGTACGGTAATGTTGGTGAATGTTCCAATGATGATATGACTCAGAATATTAAAAGAACATGTCTAGCTTCAAATGATCCACCTCAAAGTCTGAAAACATTTCCAGTTCCACGTCGTCTTGTCAGTCTCGAACTTTCTGAGCTAAACTTTACTCAAGTCTGTGAATCCAATTCATCATTTCCAGCTACTAAAACACTGAAAAACTGCAAATATTATGCAAACCTTTTAACAACACATATCTTTGGGAAATGTTAAAAATAAATAAATAACCAGCACCCATTTGGTGTCCTGATGTTTTCAGTGTCCTAGCAGAAGTTTTTCGATGAGTGGCATCTCCATGAAGAAGCGTAATAAGAATGCTTTTAGATTTTAATGACTATATCACACTTTTAATCACTTAATGATGTATTTTATTTTGATTTAAATTGTCAAACATTTATTTAATAACTTTAAGCAATAATAATGTATTGAGTTGTGGCCCTCTTGCTACATGACAGGATATCTGCTGAGAAGAGAAAATCTGCCTAGTTACAGACTACAGAATTTATGATTGGCTCATCACTAATGCAAAATCAGCAGTAGTGGATGTCAGATGGAAAACTCTGAATCAAGTTCATTTTATCCTTTTTTAATATAGAAATGCTTTTTTCTGATCATCTTAATTTGAATAATTTATGACATAATATGTTTGCTGTTGTTTTTATTTATATCTTGGACCCAAGGGGCTTCTCTGATGCCACCAGATGAGTGTCTAGAGGGTTAAATGAAGTACGTGACTTATCTGCTTCATTTGAAGAGAATGGCTGGTGACTTGAAGGGGCAATCTGATTTATCTCCTTTTCGTATCTGAAAAGATTCAGTACCATAAAATTAGGAAAACTGCAAAATCACAAAATCGAAAGGAGCAAAATGATTTGCCACTCACCCATTTGGACCTGGTGACTCGGGACCATAATGGATTATGGTCCCAAATGAAAATTAAAGGGGACCTATCATGCTTCCTTTTAAACACATCAGGACAGGCGAATAGGTTATATAAAACATGTTCATTACAAAATCGCTCTCAGACAATGAGATTTCATCTGCTTAGTTCTGTCTATTTTGAGCTTGTTTTAGAATGAGCTGTTTTATGCAAATATAGCTATTTAACCTATAAGAACATCTCAGAATCGATATATGCACATAGGATTTTTATTTATTTATTTATTTATTTTTTGTGCTGATGTTTCATGTGCTACTTTGATATATGTAATTTCCCTTGGGATAAATAAGAAGTCCCTCTATTTATCTATCTATGAACTGTCTATCTAAAACCTGTTGCTGGTCATACTTAAATCTCAACGATTGTACACGTGAAAATGGTTGCAAACTGATGTGCAATTGGACAACCATTCATCTTTGACCTCGAGTCAGAAGCAGAAGATGGAGTTTTCTGCACAACCACCAAAGATGTGGTTTATCCTCTTCGTGGAGGGTGTCGAGTAAGCACTCTTTCCCATGTGTAAGTCATGGCACAGCCAGAAAATTTAATAAAAATGTGGCTTTTCTTTTCTAATTTAATAAAACCTGAATTTTGTTTTTGTCATAATCATCAATATTTCCAGAGAGACTGAGGAAAGTACCACTATGTTTGTAATAAATCTATATATCCAAGTTTAACTTTTCTCTGTTAAGTTCCTGGAATAATTGCTAATTCATTAAGATGCACTTATAACTTACACAATATTAAAATAACTTACAACCGGAGGATCCAGACAACAGGTGTCAAAGCACAGTTAAACACAGGACCTCACACAGACACACAATACACTGTGTATCATAACCTCCTAAGCCATCTGAGAGTAATGATTCTGTTATACTTGCATGGCTTCTCATATATTGATTTGTACCAGGAGGAGGCCCGTCCCCAGAGGGCCCCCCATTCCTCGGATCCCCGTCTCCAGCTCCTATTGTGTCTGAGTGTGCATGTGTGCAAAATACCAGCAGTCTATGTGTGGGCAGACACTGTGTGAGTGGGTGAAAATTAAAAAAAAAAAACAAGAAAGACCAAAAAAGAAAAAGGAAAGGAATCTGAAGCCTCAAATTTAAACTTCCACACAAGCATGAGTTCTCACAGGCACATGCATCATGTGACCACGCACACCCTCATTGTTGGGGTATCAGTATGAGCCGTCAATAATGGCGCAGTGGACTGTGAAGGGACAGGCATGACCCAGACTGCCCACGCTGCGAAGTGAATACATGCGTGTGGTGCCACACAACCACGCAAGTCCACCAAAAGACTCACACACAAGATTAAGAAAGCCTGATCGCTGACCTGCATGACCTTTCCCTCCTTCTGTCTGTGCGTGTGTGTGCCACCTACCCCCTCTGCTGCTCCTGCTCCCCTCACTGGTCCACCCAGACCTCCCATTGTTTCCTCCTCCTTCTCCTCCATTGTCTCAACTCAGAATAGAGGGATGAGCAGGCGGTAAAAGAAGGATGCGGATGCAGATAACCGGTCCTTCAAACAAGCTATAAAAATAAGAGAAAGAAATTAGTTTGCTGATGTGTTTTTTTTCTTACGAACACTTGCTAAAAGTTAGACTTTAAAATCCATTTGAAAGCTGGATTCCAATGCTCTTTTTTATTTTTTAATTGGAAACAAATTCATACTTTAATTGGAATTAGCATAATTCTTTGCCTTTTTATTTAATGCACATAGACCTTGAGTGATTCTCATTTTTTAAGCCATTCCCCTCTAACAAGTTCTGCATTTTTATCTGTGGAAAGAAGTGATAAAGAAGCAGGCAGCCTTCATCCATTTTCTCCCAAATCATAAAAATCCTCTTTCTTCTGTTTTCACAGCAGCAACTAAAAACCATGTTCTCTTCATGTCATCCATCATGTTTAGCTTCTCTTTTATTGCAATGTGCTGACAATACATCTCACTTACAAAGAAACAAGCCTTAAATTTGTCTTGTTCCTACACTAACTTATATTTCTTAAGTGATATGAACACAAGCAGGTAAAACATGATTCTAACACAGAAGAAACATTTGACCTGTGAAGTAACATTTTGAAAATGGGCCTGTAAGTGCACATGACAGCTAACTAGGTTTTGGCTGCCATCTTCAGGTTGTAGTGAGTACTATACTGTGAGACCATACATGTGATTTAAAAACCCCAAAGCGAACCATGCCGATTGTTCTTTCATGAAAATTAGACATCCCCACCCCTAATCTCTTTTAATTTTATTCAAGGATTTGTAGGAGCCATAACCCTAAGACTTACATTACACATAATCATTAAGTGTGGCACGTGTTTACATAAATCCACATCATCAGCTTGAATGTTTGTGGGGTTTTTTGGTTGTTTTTTTTTTTACAGATTTGCACACATGTTAATCGTTTTCCTCAAAAGCGTAAATGCCGAATCACTCGCCATGAGGAAGCTCTGTTAAATGATGAAAGCAGAAATATAACCGGTTTTACAGAAATAATGAGTCTGTTTTTCAGGTGCAGCTCAGGCAAATGTAGCCAGGTTTGCTGTTAGTATGATGCTGAACGTGTTTATTGTTGTTTTTTTGTTAATGTGCAAATCTATCTCGAGGATTACATATAGAGAGAAAAGAAGTCTACTCCAAATCATGCTCTGAACCCTCGGGGAGTTGTGGTATTAAATAAGACCTACATTTGGAGCATTAGTGGAATTCAATATGTGCAATGTAATTATTCTGCTCAATAAGCCACTGGAGGAGGATATTCCATTTACTACAAGCTCTAAAGCAGGTACATTCAGGTGATGCTACGTGTTCATGCAATATCAGCCAACTTGCTTCGAGTAAAAAATTAGAGAAAAATAAATGCATGCTTGTTAGTAAAAAAAAAAGCATGTATAAGCATGTAGGTAATGTATTTTTGAGTTGTTGATATATAAAAAGAAGGAGGGACTGCAAAATTATACATTACAGATTGAGCAATTTTATTTTATTCCACAGAAGAGTCGGTGTGACATTTTTCAGAAATTCACTTTACTGAATCACCCTGTAGTAATGTGGAAAAAATTCAAAGATATTCCTCGAAATATTGATTTCTGAAGTCTTCCTGAGTTAAAATATTCCTATTTATTTGTTGAAAAATTAAGGGAGAAAGAAAACAATGCACTTTTGTCCTCAGTCAATTTCTGCAAATAAATAATTAAAATGATTTTATGTTTTATTTGTAATATTGGGGAACTGTTCTCACTAGTTTACATGTATTTTCTTAAGCATACACATATGTTTAAGAAAGCATATAAAAGTAAAATTAGACATACTGAATATTTCAAAGCCATCTCTTAATTTTTTTTAATGCTGCATGTGAGTTTAAAGAATAGAATGTTGTAATCTCCAGGTACTTTAATAGCAGTTTTTTAAGATTTAACAAGTTAAAAGTTGAATATTTCATTATTTCCATTTATTGAAATGTAAAGATTTGCTCAATATATTTGCTTTTAATCATTGGACAAAATTAATTTGAGATTTGCTCGTATTATTCTTGTTATTTTTACACACACACATCAGGGGTTACTTGGGCAATACGACTTAATGTTTCTCTTTGGGGTCTTGGCTCCTGATTTTAGGCTTTCAAAAAGTGCTGCACATAGAAGCAATAGTTTGAATCCAAAAAAGATTAAGGAGATTTTAAGGTCATCCCGTAGTTATGCATCAAATCATTCTTGTCCTTGATTTGAAATGTTTATCAAACGCAAACTGTTTATCAAATTCAAACAATTACATACACAATATGTGAATGTGCATGTTGTTTGGCTAACACATTTATCACCTAAAATCTGTGAATGTTTTTTAGTTTTATACCATTACATGAATTGAAATAAAAACTTTGATTTTCAGTATTAAAACAGTGCATTACTCATCAGCGCCGATCAAAGGTTAATTGGCCGATTTCAACCTTTCATTGTTTAACTGATGGATCGCTGAAGCCACATAAGTGAACTAATTAGCATGAGACACTGCTTTTGGTACCACCCTCTGTGTTGGTGCTAATCCAGTAATATTTAGATCTGAAAATGCAGCGAGAACAACATATGTCAAAGGATCAAAGCACAAACTCAGAGTCGTAGCCTAACTGCAGCATCATCAACCCAAAACAGGAGTTTGAAAAGAGTGAGAGCAGGAGGGAGGGCTCAAGGGGGGGTGGGGGGGTTGTGTGCGTTTCATGCTGTCCCAGTTGCCTAAAGTGATTCTCTCAATAATGTATTAGAGCTCTTGTTTATTATTTACTGTTTACACTGCTCAAGTCATGCTGCTTTTGTGGAGCGACACTCTCACCCACGCCGTCTGCGCAGAGCAGAGCAGAGCAGGCGAAACAACAAGCAACAGCGCAGACAGACAAGCCGGTGCTGCCAAAGCAGGGCAGGCAGCCAACCAAACCGGGCAGCCGCCCGCTCTGCACCACGCTCACTTGATGCAGAGGCACTGGACTGAGAAATAAAGGACAACTCGGTTCACAGGAGCCGTTGTACATGCAACCTGAGGTTGTCAAAGAGAAAAACATGCACACATGCAGAAGGTTTTGAAAAATGGGCAGAGGGAAGGTGAGCAGTAGGTACAGTGAGAGGGTTATGATGAGAAAACGTAGGCAAACGTCTAACTAGCACTTACCTCAATCCCTTGTGAAATAAAACAGTTCCATAATAAGAGCAACTTTGGAGCTGTAGCAATTCATGGCAAAGTCTAAATCTTAAAATTAATTTTAAATCTCCCACTTTTTTAGAGATGCATGAATCAATGAACCAGAGATTAGAGTTTTAACAGCTTTCTTGTGACTGGCTCTAATCAGCAAAATACAAATCTGAATCAAGTTAAAATATCAATGGCTTTTGCCCATTTTCTGATGTTTCATTTAATGAATGAAAACTGGGAACTCCCAGGGACATTCAGTCTATCGGTGCATCAATGAAAGGCATGGAGGTTGATTGGGTTTTGTTTAAAATAAAGTTGATAGGGAAAACTAAATAATTTATAAAAATGCAACTTTTAAGGCTTTTTTTTACAGTTGTCTCAAAACTTTCCTTATTCTGTATTATATACAAAATTCTAAGTTTCTTGGCTTGTGTTGTTTGAGAAGCAGTATATTTTATTAGATTTGATTCTTATTTTTTGTCGGAAAACAAAGCTGTTGAGAAAATGTTTGTTTACCATCGCATTAGATTAAGAACTTTTGCTGAAGTTAAGTGCAAAAAAAAAAAGAGATTATTCTTTGACTATCCTTGTAGACACAAATTCGACTTGAAATACATGATAAGTATTTCATTTTTCTACTTCTTGCATGAGTGAGGAACCATACCAATATGAGTCTGCTAATTATAATTAAAGAAGTCTATCTCTGGTCAGGCGATAATTATGTTGTCTAGTTCAGACATTAAAGTCAATCAGATCCCAGGCCGATTTCTCAGAAAAAAAAAGGAGGTAGACATTTGTGCACACAACAAACACTCTCAGTACCCCAAAAAAAAAACCACCACGCACACTCTCTCACACACATGCAGGCAGCATTTTCAAAGTCATGAAACGAGGGGACTTCAAATGCAGCTATTTGTTTGGGGCCTGTTGTCGTGGGAATAGGCAGCGCGACTGTGCTGGTTCATTAGAATTCCTTTCAAGTTGTGGAGTGCGGCCTCCCTGTGTTCCTCTCCCCATATTCCCTGACCCTGACGCATCTCCGTGGGGCTGAGGTAGGGCGGGGCGCCTGGAGAGGAGGAGGAGGAGGCAGGGCTTGGAAGTAAAGCACAGTAGATTACGCTGTAAATACACACAAATAAAATACACTTCGGGATCCAAGAATACGGTGGGATTAGAAAGTAGACTGGTTCTCTGCCAGGAACACACAGGGAAAAGTACCTGAAATAGATGTAAAGGCAGATAAACTCGCTAAACTGCTGCAGCAGCAGCACACATCCGTCGGCACATTTAGGACGTATAAACAAACGCTACACCATCAAGACTTCTCCTCCCAAAAAGTGTCACCTCACTGCATCACCCTCTCAGGGATTCAGAGGGAGGTTCACCTCAGCAGGCGGATCTCGACACTCGGTCACAGGAGAACCTGCGACGTTATGTTTTTGCCACCAGAGATGGTTGCAGGAAAACTATTTGTATGATGCACCTAGATCTTTCTGGCACACTGATAATTAGAACTGTCATCTCCTGCAAGAGCATCTTAATGTGGAATGTTGAAATCTCCGATATTACACTTTACATTTGGATGATGCTAAAAAAAATGACAAAGAAAAATTAAAATAGAGTGATATTAAAAATTTAAGATTACTAGGTCTGTTATGATTAGTACTTTATTGTAAAAACTATGTTGAAAGAGCAAGATCATGTTGATTCAATGAAATATATTTCTACCAAATGTAAAATCAGAATTTGTTAAAGTTTTTCCAAAATAAGAGACAAAAAAAATTACAAATCACTTGATTTTTCACTTAACCTATCCTGAGAAATGATCGTCTGATTGATTTTTAAAATTTTTTTAACCAGTGAATGTACCACTCTTAAGCCTTAGAAGAATATAATAACTACAAAACCCTTTCCTGTGGAAGTCGTCATTGAAAGAAGATGACTTGGGTAGAGGAAATACAAAAGGTGTCGCAGGCTTCTAAAAAAGAAGTTGGAGTTTGTAAGCAGATTGTTTCTTCTAGAAGAAAAGAGTCTTCTTCAATACCAGGAATATCAGAAAATACCAGGAAGAAAAATTGCTGTGCTTTATCATTTTGAGCTTTTATTCATGTATCGTGGAAAACCTTGTATCTGGAAATATCATAATGTTAAATGCTTACCAAGACAATGGAGTCTTGGTTATCCTTATCAAGATCCTTTCTATCTGTTAAATAATTAATCAGATCAGTAATAATCTGCTGGAAATCCTACAATTAAAGGAAAGGGTTTGTTAACTTTAAAGGGAAATAAAGGCGCTTAAGCTTGCAGGTAACTAAATGAAGCAAACTAATTTGGTAATAATATAAAATGTTCAAAATGCCAACTCTGTAATCATTCAGTTTTGTTTGAAGGCTTTAGTGAACTCTGCTCTGACTGCAGGACATTTATATTAAAATTTTACATTCTTAAATTTTTTTAAAGATTCATGACTTCATTCAGAAGGGAAGATTTAAGTCAATTTTTTCCACCCGTATTCAATGTATTTAAAATAATTTTAAATACTATCTATACTTGTGTAAAATATATTTTAAAAAAGCATGTTCTCTGGAAAGTCACCTGGACTGTCCAGTTCGGGCAAAGTAAAAATGATGTAAACTGTGGCCTTCTTCTTTTTTTTTTTTCCTTCATCTCAGATGGACTGAGGTCACTTTGGCAGCATGGGCTCCCGGACAAGACCCCAGCGGGTGCCAGACTGCAGGGAGAGGGACGCAGAGCTGCTGCCCGTCACAGCCCACTGGTCTCCTGACGGGCCCCAAGGCCTGCCAGACTGACACTGGCCCCGGCCAGGCAGGAGGCAGAGTGGGCAACGGGGAGGGGGGCCAAGGAAGAGGTGCATGGAGGTGGAGGTTGGCATAGCGGACAGTCAGTATCCAATGCATTTATCCATTTCATGTGCTCTCATAGCGGTGAAGGGATTGTGTTCGTTACTGGTGTCTGTACGTCAAGAGAACAGGAGCTACTCAGCGCATGATAGGTGGTAATACAAAAAATAATCAGCAATACTCCTTTTGTAGCCGAGTTGGGAAAAAAACTGCCCGATAAAAGAAGACATGGGGGGAAAATGTAAGAATGTGAAGAAAAAAAGGATAAAAGAGAGAAAAACTAGTTGTGTGTCCCAGCATGTGTCTGAGGCTCTGATAGAGGAGGGAGGAGGGCAACACTCACACAGACACTCAGGCGTGTCCAGAGCATGAGCCAAGGACCTCTACCATGTTCAAGTGTACACACATAAAAACACACTCACACAAGCACCGTCCTGGAAGTGCCCACCTGTACTGTCTCTCCAGCACCTGACACACACACACACACACACACACACACACACACACACACACACACACACACACACACACACACACACACACACACCTATACAAGCCCACACAACACAAAAACCTTTTACCCTGCAAATTTGACATTCAGGCTGATTGAATTCTTGCTTGAACTTTTTCAACAGTACATCTCTTAGAGTGTTTTTTCTTGAAGCTCTTTACGGTACAACACAACCCTCACCAGGTTTAAAAACACACCAGACAGCACCGCTTTGTGTGTTTACATCTGTTTCTAAAAGTGCCCCGTCTTGTCTTCGCAGCGTGTCGCTTTTAATGTAGATAAACTCAAGAACGTCACAAAGCAGCAGATTCAACATGCAACTTGTGTGCTGTTATGAAATGACAGCCTGAGTAAATTTCGCTACGTTTACTCAGTAATTTAAAATACCTTTGAGAAAGGCGTACAGGTCTGCAACACTTTGGCATCCCAGAAATAAGTACATAATTTCTTGACATGCTAATCTCATAATTACCATCCCAAGTTCCATCTAAAAATATATAATAAAACTTTAATTTAAACCATAAAAATATTTATCTTGGAATCCGGCAGACTTCTGACAACTTTCAGGTCTTTGATCAGCTTCATTCTTTTAGGAAAAGAGCAAGAAGTATTTTCTATGTGTTGCTTACAATAAGATGTTTGTCCTATTTATATTTTAATTGAGCTATTAGTTTCATGGCTTGCTTTTTCAATCCTTACTTTAGTTGATCAACAGCATGAGTCAGACATTGGTGCATTAATATTAGAAGTTAGATTGTTCACTATGTAGTAATGATAGTAATGCTAATGCTATCAAAAGCATAAGCATAAGAATGCATTTTTTTCTTTAAAAACTTAAAGAAATCTGTTCTTAATCTGTATGTGGACAGTTTTGTGAACTTAAAACTGTGTAATTCCTGCTTTTGACAAGAAGTAACGTCACGTCTACCATCGTCCTGCTGTCATAATATATTAATTTGTGTTCTAATAATATCAGTTGTGTTCTTCTGTAGTTTTATTGGTGCTCCCATCAAACTATAACTGTCCATGCGTTTTTGTTGCTTTTCTGCAAACAGCCGCATTTATTTTCCCTCTGAATGGGAGAAAAGAATCATACTGATGAACTGTGCACAGCAACAAGTGAGAAAAGGGGAGCCACACTCATTGCTTGTTCCACACTTTCTCCAGCACATCATTAAAAGGACAAACAACGGTTTTAGAACAACTTTTTAAAACTTTGTTGTACCTTAAAACCTATTTCAAGCCCCCGAATTAAAGAGAGGAGATTGCATCTCGTCAAAGTACGATCCCATGCTCCACAACAGTGTGCGGTGTAACTTTGCAATTAAATAGTAAATGAATCAATGTTTCTATATGTTTGTGTGTGAACGTGTGTGTTGGCGGGCCTCAGGGGCCCATTCTAATGAGCTATCTGTGTGCATTTCTAACAAGAGCTCGGTACAGCGCCCACGGCACTGTCATCCTGGGCCGCAGCTGACCTTGCTCTGCTGCTGAGGCTGTGTCGTTCGCTATATTTATGGCGCCAACACCACCTTGCTGTGTGCTTGTGTGCGAAAATGTACGTTCGCCAATGTGTGTATTCAGCAAGGGGTGGGAGTGCAGGAAGCAAATACTGTGTATATCAGCATAATGAATCAAGTGGCAGGGAGAGAGCGAGGAAAATACGGAGGGAGGGTGGAATCGAGCAGTGGATGGAGAAAGCCATTTCCCCTCCACTGTTTCTCTCCTCGCGGCAACCAACCCCTGTGGTGTCTATTCCCTCTATTCGCCTTTTCCCCTTTTGCCACCCCTATTTTATTTTTCCCTTGTCCTTTTTTCTTAGCCTGATTTGATCAGATTGCTACAGGATTAACACAGACCATCAAAACACTGTGACCCCTCTATCTGCACCCTGAACGTATAGCATCAACCCTCCTGGTGAGAAAGGGAGATTGAAATAGTGAAACAAACAAAAAAAAAAAAATATATATATATATATATATAAGCTGCACGCATGCACTAGATCATTTCAATCGACCTTGCATGTATTCATGCAGCACAGTGAGTTTGGCACCAACCAAGCAAGCCGAATCACCAATGGAATAATAATAATGCAAGTGCATGGAATCATCTGGAGCGCCTGTGCACGCTCACACATTTGGATACATACATGGCCTCAGTATGCAAAGCTCCCCAGTGCTGGGTTAAGGGAGTGGGGCATGCTGCTGTGAATACTCATCTGAGGCGTGCAGAGGGAGCTGTGTGTATCCCCCCATAACCTCGGGGCGAGAGGTAGGGGAGGGCACTCAATTTGCACGGGACACACATACACACATTGGAAAAACTCATTGGATACACAAACAGAGAAGTCAGACACATACAAGTCCACGCACCACCACTCGCGCACACAACAGCCCGTGCTTGCACACACATTTGGAAAAGCAGGCGATAAGCAAAAGGAGCACTAGGGGGAAGGAGAGCGGAGGGATGTGGGGTGGGGGTGGGTGCCGTGACCAAAAGTAAAGTTTTAATTCGGTCCTCGGGGACACTGCTTACTCATCCAACTCCCCCAAGGACCGACTTCCTCTGAAATCTATTCAAATCACATCTCTCCACCGCCTTTTATTGCATTTCTCATATCCCCCCATCACAAAGTGACAAATCACCACACACTTCATAGAACCAACATCACTTTCTCTCCATTTTGGAGGACAGATTTGGGGGGATTTTTACTTTTAAACTGATTAGAGAAACTCCCTTCCCACTGGAATTTCCATTTATTTCCATGAGCATTACTGTACACAAGATAGTCCAGAGATACCTTTAGCGGGGCTGAAACATCCTGCCGAAACACACCTGGAGTTATTTTTGAGTAGGAGGGATTATTTATCGAACAAATTTGCTCTCGAACACAGCACACAGACACGCAGATGTCTGGAAAAATGTGGTATTTTAAGTCTCTCAAACACTGTCGAAGTATCTTGTGCACTTTCAGGCTCCCTCCGAATGCGCGTCAAACATTAATTTCATTGCACACCACTTCTCAAACATGCACACACACATAGTCCCTGCTACTCAAGCCGCACACTTCCTGCCACTGTTCTCCCCTCCATTCTCAATAAAGCAGGTGATGGGAGCGTCGAGGTCTAATTAGTTTATGCAGACGTATGAAGCTGGTGGGACAGGCAGCATTGTTATTATTTCTCTGCCAGCCCACTGCATACACACACACACGCTCGCACAACAAGTGACACTTAAACAACGTTGCTTGCCGCATCCCCGACCACGCTCATCGAAGATGGCTGGGGGGGAGGTGGGAGAGCCTGGATGAGAAAACGGGGTGTCAGAATGAGGAGAGCCGGCATGCGAGTGTGAGAAGAGAGGGAGAGGAGCGCCACTTGATATATTCGTAATGTTCCTTAATATTTTCATTTTGATGTAATTTGTGGCCTCGGTTTTTTAAATATCCGCTCTGTAATAATGTTTAATTTCAAGGGTCAGTCTGCCAAGGAGTATATTAAAGCTGATAAAACTCATTTTCCACAGGCCCAATATCGCGCCCAGATCAGGTTAGGAGGCCAGCCTCCCTGAATATTTCATCTTTTATCATGCCGATAATGGGAAGATGACAGAGGCACATTATTACAATGAGAGAATTGCTCATTTTCCTGACGGGGAGGGCTGCCTGGCTGCCTTGGTTGCCTGCCTGCTTGCCTGTGACTGCCTGCGCGCCAAAGACTGGGGCTGGGGCTGCAGAAAGCCAAGGGCTCCACAGAGTGTTTGTTGCAATAAAAGCAATTCTTCCCCGGGAGAGGAGAGGTGACGAGGGGAGAGGAGGTGCAGGGAGGGAACAGAGGTGGAGAGAATGAGGGGAAGGTAAGGAAGTAAAGGAGAGAGAGAGAGAAAAGCAACTTTTTCCCAACCACCTCACTTATTTGATTGCGATGAATAATAAATGTGTGGGCTTGAAGTTTTACCGGGGGTGCGGGACAGGAGGGCTTTTCAGTGAAGCAATAGCAGCATGTGTGTGGATGCATATGCTGGTGGCAGTGATGTGGCAGGGAAATGGGTTTAGGTGATAATCACCGATTCAAACGGGGTTCCGCAATTCGAATTAACCCATTTAATTGAGCCATTAGTAACGAACAGCGCTTAGTCTGCGGGGTGAGACGTGGATCTGGACTGTGAGGGGTGAGGAAGTGGGGGAAGGGGGTGTGGGGTGCGCAACGTCGGGGATGGAAGTCGCTCCACACGCAAAATGACTAGCCGGACCGTCTCCAGCGCCAGAGTGCCTTAATAAATGGACCCAATCAAGGCTGTTCTGGGGACCACCTGTGTCCCATACAGGTCAGAACCATTAGACCCACATTAGAGGACCATGATAGACGCGAGCGCCTCTCCAGCCACCCCAGTAATGAGGATAATAAGAATACCATAATGGCATATTTATGGGGCTGGCTTGGAAAGAGGAGTCTAGCGTTTCAGGTTATTCAGAAAGTCGGAGAATGAACGAGGAGAACTCAGATTCATACACAGGTGGAAGAGGAGAGGGTATGGCTTCAGTAAACGTATCATTTCAAAGTCAGCAATTTCAATTAACATGATTAAAGGACTTCAACCCTCACGTTCGGAGCTTCTATAAAAGAATCATAAAACGACCATACCAGGAGTGATCAGAATAAAATTACTCACAAGAGGCCTAGTTATGATACATTTCCATTTCCACTGGCTGCGCTGCATGGGAGATCTGTCACACACCAGGTGGGCTTATCTTGGCATTTAATATGTTAATCTGTAATCTTCCTCTTTATTCCACTATTTCACTACAGAGACCGCATTGGAAAAAAATTCTTCTGCCTCTCTATTCTTGTAGCTGTGTCAGCTTCATTGATGCAATGATGACTAGTGAGGAAGATTTAGATTCTGAAATGTCTAATCATTTAAACATCATGAATAACTTTTCCCAGTTTTTTGGCTTTAGGAAGAAGATGCAAGAAATGATATTGGAAATAAAGCTTAGTGTCAGTTAAGGTGATTTCCCTGCATTTTTTGTCTTTCCTCAACTTTTCGCTTGTCTTTTATTTTCAGTCTGTTTGCAAAGATGTGATTTCACAGCTCATGCATAACAGCAGGAAATAAACAAAGATTAAAACTCAAGAGTATAACCATCAGCTTGTACAGTGCCTTGCAAATTATTCACACCTCTATAAAACACTATTCAGTCTATAACAAAAACATTTGAAACTGTATGGCATAAAAGCAAAACTGTAGCTGAGATTAACATTTAAAGGTCCAGTAATATTCTTTTAGTTAATTATTTCTTATTAGGTTGGAAACTAAATACTATTTGGAAATCATTTTCCACAAATATCAACATTACATTTAAGAAAATATCATAAAATATGTATTCTCTTTTTGCATGTTTTTATTTATTTTTAAAAGTAAAAGTAGAAATAAAATGGTGACCGGTAAAAAAAAAAAAAATAGAACAAATTATCTGCAGAAAATATCAAATATGAGTTGCATTTTTTTTTCCAAAAAGTCATGTGACATTTGTGGGTCTAGTTTTATTTAAGTAAAGTCTGAAGGCAGACTCTGCATATTTAAATTTAATGTTGCAGCGCCCTAACCAAACTTTCCATCTCTTGATATATTTTAAAGGTCTTAATTTTGTACTACTCTCTTGTGGTCTACAACACAAAATCGCAATGAAATACATTGAACTGTTTGTTTATAATGTCAATAAATGTGGAAAAGTTCAATGTGTGTTGATACATTAGTAGTCTCTGTTAACAACATATCCACCATCTTGTTTTGTGTTTATTTTGTTATCTTTGTGTGTATTTGTTTAACTCACTAAATTTTTAATGAGGTGTGTGAAACGGGCTGCTTGTTGTTTCTTTAATCAACTTGGCTGATTGTAGAAAAGGTTAAATTAGCTGATTATGTATCAGGTAGAACTGAAAGTCTAAAGATTTGTCTTGATGATGATGCTATGATAAATTAAGGTTTACTACAAAAGCAAAAAGAGAAAAGCAAATGGTTGTAGTAACAGTTCCTGAATTTAAAAACTTGGAACTGATTACAGACCAGAACATTAGAGAAAAGTCTTAAAGAAAGAAACACGTATTCTTTGTTGAACCCATCCAACTTTGTCCACCCCTCAGAAAAGGTGCCAGACACTGTAGGTGCATCCCCACGGAGGGGAAGAGGAAGTGATGAGTACCCCAAAGGGCAACAGAGGTCACCAATGACCAGTGCGACTGCCAAAAACTCCAGGGAAGGATAGGATGGAGTCGATGTGTCTGGACCCCTACTCAAATCAAAAAAATAAAAAAATCTGTCACCAATTCGGAAGGAGTGAGGGTGAGGTGTTGGGCTGGGTCGAAGTGGGGGTTAAGTGGAGTGGGTGATGGTGGGTACCAGACTGGGGCACCTCGGGGGACTTTTGGGGAGGAAGAGCCATGCTCCATGTCTCCTGCTACAAACCGTTGTTCCCTCATTTGATTGTGAAGCCATGAATAATGCATGGCGGATGGGACTGGAGGAGGGGGGAGGATAGAGGGATGTAGAGTGTGTGTGTGTGTGTGTGTGTGTGTGTGTGTGTGTGTGTGTGTGTGTGTGTGTGTGTGTGTGTGTGTGTGTGTGNGGGTGGGTGGTGGTGGGGGTGGGGGGTGGGGGGTGGGGGGGTGGGGTGTGGGGTGGGGGGGTGGGGGGGGGGGGGGGGGCCCCCCCCGCAACCTTAAAGGGGCCCTGCCACAGTGGGAGTCATTACCGATGAACAACCACACTGATGAGCCACAGAGTGCGAGAAGGATAGGAGAGAGACCGCAAAGAAACAGATGAGGGATGAATGGAGGAGAAAAACAAACAAGATATTAAAAAAAAAAGAAATCAGGCTTCCAAAATATTTCAAGCGCTCATTGACTCTGTTTTCAACACTCTAGATGTTGTTGCTTTCATCTCTTCATAATTTAGGACTGGAAAACACTTTTCATATCTTTTTCCCGTTTGTATTTTTGTGTTTTTGCCGTTCTTTGTAAGAGTTTTTATCAGTACTCAGACATGTGAGCAATAGGACTATTTATATTAAAACTATAAAGACTGGTGGTTTAGCATTGAGTACATAGTTTCTGTTGTGTTAATACACAATGACAATAAAGGATTCTTAATTGTGGAAAACTGCAAAACGGGCATTTGTGGTTGCTTTCAACAATGTACTGTATTTCCTTTTGCTACTACTCCATAAGGGCCAGATTTGTGGAAAGCACAAGAAGAGAGAGACAAGAGAGAGAAGCTTCTGCACAAATTAATAAACATGCAAATAAAATTAAATGAAAACCTACACAAAAAATAATTTTTCCTAAAATATTTGAAAAAGCATCAAGGCTGGACATAAATCTTGGAAGAAAAAAAACTGTCATTTTGTCTAACTCTCCAAAGTTACCATGAGACTTGCCGCTTTCATTGCCGACTCAGTTGAGATAGGCTGCTCTGTCTTTGTAGATTTACAGTATTGCCATATTCTTTCCATTTGAAGATGATGAACATAGCTTCAAACATATTTCTAGAATAGACCTCTCCATAACATGATCCCTGACCTCTTAGGCATGTCCACTGGTTTCCGTGATACATTTTGTTCATCAATGTTATCTAAGAAACCTCGGAGTCGTTCAGAGAACAGCTGTATTTATGCTTTGATTAAATTTCACTCGAGTATCAATTCAATCCAGTACAAATATTCATACAAAGTCACTCATCCAAAGTCAGCTGCATGCAATCAAATACAATCCTCTTTTATTACCCAAGCTTTTTTTGGTCTGAGGAATTTCAGCTGACTTGCAGTGATCTTGCCTCGTGAACAAGCAGGTGGAGTTGAGAGGCAAACTTTCCTTTAGCAGGAAGAAACCTCCAGCAGAAGGTTTGTTTGGTGTGATTGGGTATCTGACTGGGGTTCTGAGGAGAAAGAATGCACAAAAAGCACAGGTGCACTGATCCAGGAGGACTTTAAAAGAGTTACTCTCAGCATCCTTCAGTGGCTATGAATAAAAAAAAATCCAGCTAAATAAGCTCAAAGTCAGTAGCAAAAAATGTACAGTGAAAAACATATGTAACAAAAACAAAAATAATTCTTTTTAAATTAATTTATTAATTAAATCTACATGTTTAACCAGCTAATATACATTTCCATCACTTTGGACATCAGCATAAAGTAAAAAAAAAAGAAAAAAAAAAAATCAGCTAAAAAAAGAAACTCAAACTTTTCAAATCCATAGAAACACAATTTCTCTCCATATATGCTAGAGTTGGTGGAACAGGAGGTGGGTGTGAGGGAAATGAGCAGAGCCATCCTGCAGTATTGCTGCTTCTAGCAATGTGCGTGTGTGTCTGTGCAGGTGTCTGTGATGTCTTGTGTGTGTCTGAGAGTCGTTCCAGCAACAGCAGCAGCAGCTAAGGCGCTTCAGCAGCACTAGGTGTTATCACTCATTTTGATTCTGTATTACAGCATGACGGATGGGCCCCCGCGGGCCGGCGAGCGTCGCTGCACGCTTATTACCGCGGCTCTTAAGTGGGAGTTGATTTAGCTTAAATAGGTTGTTTCATAAGGAGAAGACACCGGCGCTGTCATCACTGCTCTGCTTCTCACTACAGCAAACCACCACTCTAATTGAATAATGCCTTCTCTACATACCTATTAGGGTACTTAGGTACAGACTGTGCCCCAATAATTGCTTATACAACCTGGCTAATTTGGCCTTCACCCCCTGTGTGCACACACATGCATAAGCATGTGCATGTGCACACACAACCGTCTCTTACCAGTGTGCAATATGGATGTCTGCACTGTAATCCACAGTATGTGTGTATTCTGCTGGTTGGCATCTTGCAGTATTCACTGGTTGAAAGATTTTCATGGCTCTGATGAGGTAGAAGAAGAAAAAAAAACACTTGTATCATAAATCAGCTCTTGCATATCTAATTTGATATTCCTTTAACCTGAATCAAATGGAATCTTTGTATTCTAAATGCTATAAAAGTGCAAATAAACCAACACCATAAAGGATACGGGTTTTATTAGCATATCACAGGAAAAATGTTTCAGAATGCATGTTCCAATAAAGGTGTTTACACATGGAGGTGTTTACAATGGGAGGAGGCATGGATAAAGGCATTTTCGATTTTACAAAATGTTGATCCATTTCCGTGTCTCTGTTGGCTGTCAGAGATTATTGCTGATGCAACAGTGCAATGGCATGTGAATTATGCGCCACTGTGGAGTGGAACCAGTGCCAATGCTCTGCAAGCGAACAAGGCACCATGGAATCCTGCCAGCTACAACCTACTCCTGGGAAAGCTGAAGTTGGCTGTCAATCATTAACCCTAAAATGGAAATGTACCACATTCTCACTGGGTTCATGTCTAATTCTTCTAGACTCTTGGATAATAATGCATAAGCAAACAAACAAACACCAACAAAAAGGGGCAAAGGGAGTAATAATTTTTTTTAGAAAGAGTTTTAAAAATAAGCAGTTTTATCAGTAACCTGGATGTCTTAAATAATCCTGGACAGCTGCAGAGCAGCAGGATGGAAATGTTACCTGCTCATTTCCCTTGGATTACAAATGATCTAGTTGGAGCATAATTTGAGTTGCTGAACAAAAATTCAAAAATATATGTGGAGGAAAAATCTAATACAAATTTTTTAGAATGTTTCAATTATTTCATATAATATAATTTAACAAACCTCAGTGGGTTCAGAAACAGGCCAAAATTGTGTTATTTATGTTTGGAATTAATATTTTTAGGTGTATAGAGTGAGATTGGCATTCAGATCTCTGTGAATGATTTCTCTAAACTCTTTAGTGTAATAAATGCAGTTTGCATTTTCTGTTTGACAGTAATTTAATGTGGGTCGTACATGTTTTTATTTTGTCTTACACAATGTATTTTTGCAATGCAGCTGTTGAATATTTTTTTTAGTATCTAGGTTTCTATTTCATCTAAATTTTTGTTACACATGTAAGGCTTGTAATGTTTGCAGAGAAAAACTGACATTTAATTTCTCTTGCAAAGAAGGGAACGGTTTTCAGATTTGCCTCCCAACTTTTACATTGCACTCTATTTTTATACAAGTACAGTGCTGCTCTGTGCATCGGAGGATGAATAGACAGATGGACAGATGGATGGATAGACATTTTGATGGATGTTCTGTGGTCAGATATGTAGGCTGGGCATGACAGCAGACAAGGTGTAGCAATATCCACACCATCAGTGTAAAGGATGAGATCACTTATTCTTTTAAGAAATACATGCAGTCATGGAAAAATTCATAAATTCTATGATATACCATGTTCAGGATGAATTCCATTTTATTTATCAAATTGCGCTTTTCTGCACATCTTTTTTGCATCACAGAAAAACATGGAGATTCACTCACATCAGCATGCCAAGTACTTGATGAGGCTCACATAGGCCCTTGGCTTATTTGTCAATTAATTCAGTTCATACTTTTCTCACCACGTGGGAGTGGAGACTGTAGGATGATAAAATTTCAGCCAGAGGTCAGATGAGAACTAAAAAGGACAAAGTGGCAGTGCCAGTAAAAACACTGCAAAAGTAACTTGATAATTCGCTGCAAACCAATTGTAAAAAGGTTAATATTTTAAAGTGTGCTTTATTTCTAGTTGTTCAAGATCATTTTTAGATATGCCAAAATGTGTCAAGATAAACAATTCTAGTGCATTTGTATGCTGAATAGCTAAGTGATATGCAATATAAAATTACTGTTTTCTCTCATTTATAATCCTCAAGAGAAAACACAAAAGAATGATAAAGATTGGAGATTTAAGAATCAATCATGCAATCATGAGGAGACATTGAACTGATGGCATTAACTATTGCTGCTTGAATTTTATATTAAGTTGACCTTTTGATTAAAAAAAGACAATAAGGCCTAGTGTCAACAACCAGCAGGTTTGTAATACATTGTAGCAATTAGCGATTAGATGTCTAAATTTAAAATTGTTTTATTTATGTTCTTCCACAACAGTCACACATACTGTATGCAGTTCTTTACACTAAATACCCCTTCTTCTGACAAACACACAATAAAGCAGAAGGGAAAATTAACACACAGCATGCACACGTTCTCAAAAACACGCAAGCATTTTGACTAAATTTGTTCAGAGGGTAAACACATGCCCATATTTGCACAGAAGCCTGTGGGTTCTTTCGTGTGCCACCTCACTCTCCTCCCTTCGCTGCGCTTGCTGTGCCCTCTGGTTGGCGGTGATTGATGATGGCCATGGTGAGGCAGATCATTTGGGTGGCCCCGTCTACACAGGACGTAAATCAAATCAGCTTTGCTAATGATTCTCAGACGCTTGTCTGGCAGATGTGGCCAGAACCTTTTCGCGTCTTGCAAAGTAGGACCAAAAAAAACATCAATAAGCCCCAGAATGATTCCATTTAACCATCATTTCCAAGGATCGAAGCTCAACTCTTTAAAGATTTCCAATTGAAACAGAGATACTTCTATCATTATATGTAAACCATGCATACAGTACATGCATCGGTATGAAGCCCCATGCAATTCTTGAATAAAATATGCAACAAGAATGTAACAAGGAGCATGACTGCCACATCATGTTCACACACCAAAATATCTTGTGTATATCTGTGTATACTAAGACACAAAAAAGTATCTTGGAATGGGATACACTAAAATATCTCAACCAAGGTGATCATGTCAACATGGCAGAGGAAATTCAAACAGGTAAAGCCAGTGATCACTCTGTCTGTGGGTCCTGTCCTGTTGCTGGCTGTAATGTGATGGATAACCCTGGCACTTTAGAAAACCTAGGCCCTCAGGCCTCTGGGGGTGACCCATTACAACTTTTTATTAAAACGTCTGTTTGATGCAGCATCTTGATTTGTCCATAATTTATGATGCCATTACAAGCTAATTAGAGCCTTGATCCCTCAGCCCTGCAAAATATGCAGTTTAGAGAGGGTATAAACTGCTGGCATTTGCTCCACAAGTATTGGGGAAGGCTACTCTTAACGATTCTTCACCAGATCTACCAACATCACAATTTGAACTTATGCATCAACTGGTGCAAGAGAAGCCTGAAGCCTGTTTTTCTAGCCTGAAAGTATCAGCATATTCAATGATTTTTGTCTATCAAATAAAGGACCAAGCTGCTTAGAATTACATATTTCTATCTGTTTGACCTTGCTACCTCTGGTCATTACTTCTGTAGTAAACCAAGGTTAACAAAAATCTTTTTTTTTTGTTTTTCAGTGGTGTAAAGTTATATTTTCTTAAGGTCATTTTTTGGATCTGCCTTATATCTGACTGTGAGATTAAAATTTTACAAAAATAACCACCAGACATGTTTTGGGAGGTCAATAAATAGTGCCTTGTAATTACATTACTCGATTCAGATGTGTTTAAGCAGAGACACCTCAAAAAGGCATAGGCTACCATCTGTAATACTAGAGATGACACGTGTTTTAGTCAGAGCTGATAAGAAGGTGGATGACTTCTGAATTCTGGAGACTTGAGACTTCCAGGAGGACTATAATCCCCCAAAAAATTAGCCAGAGCAACAACAGAATGATTATATCAAAGTAGAATAATAAAATGGAAAAAAGTTCAAGACCTATGGAAACTTTTGCAAACTACTACCTGAGACAGAGTAGCACATTCTTTAAACTCTCCATGAATTAGGGATATATTTAGCTCTAAATAGATTTGAATTTACTATTATTTGACCCTAAGATGTTTTGTAAACCAAAAACTGTGCATAATCTCCATCCAAAACCTTTTTTGCTTAGATCAGCCTCACAGAGAGTACCTGTCCTCAGCCACTTGTCTATTAGACTGAAGGGGGTTAAGTGGGGAGGGGATTGAGGGGTACTCATCAAAACCAGAGCACCCATGCATGAAAGTCAATCCACTGCTTGTGTGTGTTTTATTTATTCATTAGTGACAACTGGCTTGAAAAGTAAGAATGAAAAAAGACAAGCAAGTTCTATTCAAATAAGCATTGCATCCCTGGAGCAGAGAGCGAAAGAAAGGAGAGAAAAAGTGTGTGCGTCAGGAAGAAAACAGCTCATGGAGGAAAGAGAGATGAAGGAAGGGTGGGATGGCTTCTTTTAATTTGGAGAACCCCTCGAGGGAAATTGAGCCTGTGAACACGCAATTAAGACAGTCATCAGTGAACCGCGCGTGAGGAACTGGAGCGATGACCGTAAAAGAAAATATGATACGAAAGAGAGGGAGGAAATTACACGAGGTGTTATTATCTGAAGTCGCACCAAAGCCATCCCCATTGATAATTGCTTCAAAACAGCTTCAGATGAGCTTTATTTTGGAAATGATGAATGTAACTAACACTCAGGTAATCTATTACAATTACGGACAGTTTGGAAGGAGGGGAGGGGTGAGACTATAATCGTTGGCCAATTATCATCCTATTATAAATGTTAAGTGGCCTCATATTAGTGTCAGCGCCCCTCATTTGATGGGAGAAAATAATTGTTAACCTCTGTAATAGCAATACGCAAAGTATTTAACACACCCCAGGGGGTCCTCTCAAGCCTCATAAACAAACTATGCTGAAAGCCTGGATGGAAATTTACAGGCTTCCTCAATCTTTTTTTTTACTTTATGTGTTGGACTGTTTGAGGTCTGCCTTTGAGTTGGAATGCGTTTAATGTGTAAAGTAGTGTTACTTACATACAAAATGTGTGCTAATTTTATCCATTTATAGCTTTTGTGGTGAAAATAGTAAGCCTTGGCCAAGGTACAAGACTTATATGCAGGTATTTACTTTGAAAAACATTAAGTTTTGAAAGAATTAGATTTTTTGAAAGAAAAAAACTACTAATTTTATAGGGTGTTTATTTCAGGCAGCTCACTTAAGTTGCTGTCTTGTACCATTCCCTTTTGTTTTAGCTCAGTTATATTAAAGTCACAACAAATAAAGTTTATGTTAACATTGTTTCTTGCTCATTACAGTTTCCTGTAACATGTTAGAGTAACGTAGGGTAACAAAAAATAAATAAATTCAACTGTAACCATAAAGTTTAAAGTTTATTTTAATAAGAGGGATCATCTTTTATTTAGTGGTTCTGGACAATTTTCTGGACCTGGTGCGTACTCTGGATTTTGAAAAACAAACAGCTCCAATCAGATATTGGACTCGATGATGGGAGACACAAAATAAAGTTTTTAGATAGAAATATTTTCCCTTATTTAAATTTCTTTCTCCATACCAAATGAGACCTGGAAATCTTTTAGTTGCATCCCTTTGTGAAAGTAAGAACAACAGGTTTAGCCTCCATCTGATACAGTATGGGGCAGAGTCAATAAAGAATATCAAGTAGGCTTTTTTTTATATAAAAATGCAATTAAACAAAATCTAACCAAAGTGGTGTTACAATACCAATATATTTGATTCATGTTAAATAGAGTTAACTTAATTGGTCAACTTGGAAATGAAAGCCTCAGAAAAAGTTATTTCCTTTTCAAACAAAGATGGAAATGGGAAATCCAGTGATTGTATAAGCAGCGCTGCACTTCCTCTCTCCAGTTCACAGGAAGAGACAAGAGATTCAGGCAAGTGTATTTTTCAATAACTTTTTCTTTGGAGTCAGGTGAAACCAAATCCAGTTAGCTTGTAGATGACAGTCAATTTTATATGAATGACTCTCCTAAGTCGACCTGGGGTATATGAATTTAGGAAATCACTATTTGCAAATAACTTTCAATTTCTTTCCATCTCAAATCAAGTTTTTCAGGAAAATCTCTTTGTGCTATATTGCATCTAGCTGAGTGGACGTTATTGTGGTGGCTCTCAGGTGGGCTTTTATATAGTGAGGCTGGACCCTGGGGTCCTGTGTCGCCTCTGGCTTATATTGAGAAAGACACCAGAGTGACGATCTTTCCCAATAGCCTGACTCTCTCATTCAGCGAATCCTCTAAGTGAGTTACCTGTCTAGGAGGGTGGCTTAGATAGAATGAAACACTCGCTTGTCACTTTTATTAACCCTCTTAGACCCCCACAGCACCCCTCCGTCCCCCATAACCTCATACAACAGCTTGAACCTCGTCTTCCAACTCAACAGAATCCCTGCGTTTCTTTTCCTTTGTCTCCTACATTAACCCGCAATTCTCTCTATCGCACCCCCTGAAGCAAAAAATCATCCCCATTTTGCATAATGCTCCATTTAAACGGATAGCAGTGACATGAACAGAGTGAGATGGAGCGAATAGGGACGTGATGAAGCTTTGTCCTTCCTCTCCCCATCTCACACACACTGCAACTCCCTCTCCCTTCTTAGCTGGATGTGACCCCTGGTGGCAGTTATCATCCAAAAGGTCACAGTTGGTCCCTTGTCAGATGAGCAGGACAGAACCCCTTCCAAACGCAGTAGCCCACTAGACTGCTCATGTGAAGCCACACACTCAATGCACCCCTCATCATCAACACAGAGCTTCCATCCCATCTAGAGAGCTTTACCCTCTTTAGCCACTCGCTTGTGAAACTCAAACATGATTCCTGGAAACCGCAGATGTGACAAAGAACAGAAAGTCAATAATGAGATCAATTAGACACAAATTAATAATTCAGGACATTTTAAGAGTTATTGCTGGATTATTTTGAAGGGGCAGTATTATGTATTTTCCAGGCAAATAGTGCCATTTTACAGCACAATCAAGGAACTAAGTTACTTTCAGTTGTTATAAAAATGCTGTATATATCAAACATGACAATATAAATTTGACTTTGTAATTTAACACCTTGAAATTGGGCCTCTGTCTCTTTAAGAAGCACCTTCTCTTTCCAAAACTCCGCCTACATCATCACAGCAATGCTTCTTATTATGCCATTTACAACTATTCTTATAGGAGCATTGAAGTGAGAAGTAGTTGGTATAATAAACTCAATAGAAGCACAGGTGCACTAGGTGTTTGCTAATTGCTGCCACTAGTCTGGGGGAATTGAGTGGGGAAGGCATGGAGCAGGGAAAGGGAGAAGCTCAACTGGAGACTGCAACTCTGAAGAGGAACTTTGTGGAAATAGGCCTTTGGGCACCCAAAAATGACTGCCGCAGGAGATTCACATAAAATTCAAGAGTCAATTGTGGCCCCTACTCTGCCCTTTAGCATTAAACAGCTGTAAAAGGGGATAACTTTATTAGTATAACTTTTAGGTGAGATGTTTCAGTTACATTTTCCCTTATTGCCTTTATAGAATAATGCCAAGGTCCTTAGGCCATGGTTCAAGTAAAACTGGTGGTATTCTGGTTTTATTACTTTAGTACTTCCATAGAAAACATGCTGATTTGTATGGTAACATTGAGCTTACAAGTAATAACGGACACAGAGATTAGGGGTTTAGTGCACATTGATCTGTCCTTTGTCAGGGATTTCTATAAAAAGTAGTCCAGAGGTAAATATCTCAAAAACCAACAGTACAAACAGAAGTGGAAGTTATCATACCAGTAATAGGCCCTGGTGGCTGCTTATGCTGTGCTTCATTTTACTCTAAAGTCAGATCTTGTATCTGAGAGGGACATCAAAATGGCCTGAACTGTGGCCCTGCTTCACGTTTGGGCCGTGTTTGCAGTTGCCATGATGGTTAAAAGAAAATCCAGAGTTCTGTTAATTGATGGCTCAAAATGTACTATATTCATATGTTGCCTCAAACATGCAAAGACTTTTAGTGTTTCATCTTCTGAAGGTCTTAAAAAGCTGTACATATTTTAAAAATCTTCAAAAACTCAGTAGTTGACAGGCAATGCATGTATGCATCAGATTTTTGTAAAAAAAAAAAAAAACTGAACAAAACTTTACAAAGACACTCAAAATAATGACAGAAAGTAGCATTGTCGACAACTCTATCCATCTTTTCTTCTGTGGCACAGTCTTAAATATTTCAACTGAAGGGTGGGCAGAGACTAAACAGAACCTCATGAATTCAAATGTGAGATGCCTGGAATGCCAATAGTTTCATTCCTTCCTGCTGCTACCAATTTATATTTTCCATATGAGTCCTTAAATGGCAAATAGAAGGCAGTTTGTGCCCTTTTATGGCTCCTCGATTCCACCCCTGGGGACAGAAATGGTCAAAAGTCAAGGAAATTCCGATTCCCCTGCACAGCAGACCAAGGGCAGCTAAACACAAACCAAACAGCTCCCATAATGCTTTAGAGTTGGCAAACTTGGACTCCCTCCCTCAGAGATCTGCAAGTATTCTAAATGGTAATTATTGCGCACAAACACACATGCATACACAGCACCTGGACCGCTCAAATGAAATGCAAAAGACAAAGAGGGGGAAGGGAGGGGCTCTTGGAAAGTCAGAAAAGAAAATGAGGTGTAGTGTGAAAAAAATGGAGAGAATGAAGCAAACCAGGAAAAAGGACAGTGCAGGAAAAAAGTGGAGGTATGTAAATGTGAAGTCAGAGAGTTCAGATGGAGAGAAGAGGTATAATGTGCTGAGTTGACCTAGGGGCCATGGGGCCAAGTGTCCAGGGGCCATTTGGGGACGATAGCCAGATCTCTGTGGTTATCATTATTTTGAGGGGGAGGTCTTTTCTATTCCTTCCTTTGATCCTTCCCCCTCTTCTAACTCAGACTCTTTTCCTCTCGCAGGGCAAAGGTGAGGTGGCCTGGGGAGCCAAGCAAGGTGAAGGGTAACATGGGGCAAGCTCTGGGTCGGTGGCTGTCGTTAGCGATGCAACTTGACCTGCTCACCCATAACTTGAAGTTTTACTGCTCAGGTCTCTTTTCTTCTTTTTTTGTCATACACCATCTTGCTCTCTCACCGCTGCCAGATGCTGAATTTTAATGGCCTTAGAATGTATTGGGAGAACTTGCTGGAAGAAGTTCGCCAACAGTGTTGAAATAACATGTTTGGAAATATGTATCTTTAATCAGCTTAAATGTGATCTTAAGTCTAGATTTACTAAAGTTTGCAGTGAGAGATTAAATAAAAAAAGCAGTGTTTTGAAAGCAGCTGGGTGCAGTGTTACATTAATAAGATTAAAACACTTTACACAGGTAAAAACTATACAGTGCTTTGCAGAAGATAAACAAAGGAAACATAAAAACGCAAGCTAGAAAAAAGTTACAAAATTAATGTTAAGTGTCATCTTGTTCATTTAACACCTGGCAGCCACATTGTGAATAGATTGGAAATAGTCATTATCCTTCTTATTTAAGTTTACAATGACAAAAGATTGAAGCATGAATGATCTATAGCGAAATGAACAGGAGCAGAAACAGAATAAATCCCATGTTATTGTACATATGGTTTATATATTGAACTCATTTTATTGATTCAGGATGCTGAAAGAGACCAAAAACTGAAGAAACTGGTTCAAGTGGGAGATTAGATAGTGGAATGACCCTTGGACCTTAAATCTATTATATCAAAAACACACTTTCCCATCCAAAACATGTGGCACTTTCCTTAGATTAGAAATTGTCCCGATTTACAAAACCTTTACTTGGCAAAAGGTGTTCTTTTCACAGACACGAAGCCGATGGCACAAAGAGCCCCCAGCCCTTTCATTGTCAAGCTTTCTTTTCTCTTCTTTGCCGCCAACAACACCACCCTCTTTATCAGTGCAATTACAGCACAAACAGACTCATCATTGGCCCAACTGTCCTCTCCTATCACCTTTATTTCCACAAGCAACCTAATTAGTCCTAAAGAGAGAAAAGCCAATAAGCAGAGGAGAGTGGAGAGGCAGCAAGAGAAAGGACCAGCTATCATGTCTGTCTGTGTGGCTTTGTAAGTGTTTGTGTGTGTGTGTGTGTGTGTACGGGTATATATTGCTCTTCTGTTTTTTTTGTTGTTGTTGTCCTCATGCTTTCTATATCCTTTTTTTTCCACAGAAAGAAAGCCTTCAAAGGAGCGATTGTGCAGAGCAGCTGAAGTGGTCTGTTGGTAAGCGGACGGCGGTGCGACACAACAAACATGGCTGGCACTAATCAGGGCCCTGGCTAATGTAAACAATGTCATTTTTGCCCTTAATGAGCCAATTTTGCACAGATATGAGAGGGCTAACAATTGGGGCATCGCCTTTGATGTGATTCATCTGAAGGTTTGTTTGTGATCGCTTGGCACTTTTTGTTGGAAGCCCTGCGCCCAGCTGCTTTCATCTACCCCTGAAAGGGGAGAGGGACGACTCACTTGGGTGCATACGGGAGGGAGGGGGGTAAAAATAATAATTTTCTTTTCGCTGGCCGTTTTTTAAAAGACATGAACCCTCCCCCTTTTTATTATAAACTAGCACTAATCAACTGACCAGCCCCCTCCTTCTTGTCCACACACTTTTGTGAACACGGAGAGCATCATCTATGAGGGATAAAAAAATAAAAAATAAAAAATGAACATGGTCCATGCTAGTTGTCTATAGTGATCAAATAGCGAACTCATTAAAAGGCGCCCCGGTGTGCGAGCAGTGGACACTGACAGGGTCTTCATTAACATGATGCTGACAAAAGGTGAGGCAGACCAAAGAGGCAGCCGGCAGGCCAGGTGTGTGTGCCGCGGCGCTTTTCAAGACCTCACTAGCCAGAGCCAGGCGAACACACTCCATCAAATAGTATACTGACCGAGAATAAATGGGCTACGGAAAGAGAGAAGAAAAACAGAAACTCAGCTAGATAAATCGTTTAGAGTGCATTAAAGCCTCTCACCATCCCAGTAGCAAGGAGTTTGATTCAGATTATTCCTGTAAATAAGTGAAACAACTTTTTGCTACTTTATGTTACATGTCCACACATCAATTTATCTCACCAGTTATCAAATCATATCAGCCTCATAGGTTATTAATCAAATGACTGAAACTATAGAATAAATCCTGACTTTTCAAGGGAGTTTGAAACTGCACTTAGAGATTTCATCTATTATTCACTGAAGGAATAAACATTAATAAAACAGCTTACTGAAACTATTGTCAAAACATTTGTTTGTAAAAGCCAAACATACATGGATTTCTGTATTTAGAAAGTTTATCAGACCGATGTAACAATCTAATCTATTCTAAGAAATTGTGTTGTATTTTTCTTAGTTCTAAGCAGAAAATCGTAATCAACAGTAGAGGCTTGAAAACATCTGGGTGGACTTAATCTACATAATGTGTTTCACTTGGTGAAAACATTTCCTCAAATAGATAAACCTTAATAATATTCAAATTTATTATGTTGCACCTGTATGTGTTAAAACCGTGGCTCTTATGCAGTGGATTTTTTTTTTTGTTTTATAAAAAAAATCTTCACAGGCTGGCTGATTCCTGTGGATATGATCCTGTTTTTATCTGGCTTCAAAACACATCTAAACACAGAAAACAGCAGTGCTTCTATTGAGTTAAAGGAAGTTGCTTCAAAACAGGACTCCAGACATTTTTTGCTCCAAGTTTGGATGACTGAAGATCCTTCACTTCAAGACATCAATGAGAGGTTGACCAAAGAAATACAAATAAATTAGCATTTCATACAAAGTAAAACAAACATTTATCATAGCTCCAAATATCGGCCTGGTCCTGGTGACTCGGTTCGCTCTGGTTTCTTGCATGAATGAAAGTTTTATTCAGAGACGTCATTCTCAGAAACAAATGTGATGCAGATTCATGTGGGAACAGTAATCAAAGAGCTCATTTTCAGGTAATGTGACAATTACATGTTGTCAAACAGGCAATATGCTGAAGTGTATTGCCTCTCTGAACTAATGGTTTATTTTGTCCAATAAATAGGTAGGTAGGTTAAAGATAGGTTAAAGATCAAAGGATGATTCACACTTAATGTACCATTTTTAATGAGGATGTTACCTGTTGCTAAGGTTTCAATATTATGATAATAAAGTGAACTCTTTAAAGTTCACAAAAAGGCTAAAATACCACACAAATAACAAAAATAAAGCAGGACAGAGGAGAGATATTGATGTAATGAAGTTAGTCAAAGGAGGTGACCACAGGCAATACTTCGCCCCATGTCCATGCCCATTGAAATCAATCAATGGAGCTGAAGTGAAGTCAGCTCCAGGCCAGTCACCCAGGCAGGCCCCCATTACAGCTACCTATACACACACACACACCCACACCTTTGTCAACCTCTCTGGCCATGAGTCAGGGGCCCTCTGGGGCCAACACACACATAAGCACACACTGCACCTGCTGGGCCCTGCAGTTACCAGCTGTCAACTCCACGTGTTCAGCGCCGTCTGTCTCGTGTGTGTGTGTGTGTGTGTGTGTGTGTGTGTGTGTGTGTGTGTGTGTGTGTGTGTGTGTGTGTGTGTGTGTGT
>CAEGAF010007912.1:0-47170 GCA_903067075.1 Micropoecilia bifurca
ACACACACACACACACACACACACACACACACACACACACACACACACACACACACACACACACACACACACACACAAAGCATGTTATCTCTCAGTGTAACAATACTAATAATAACATGAGGCCAAAGTTATGACCAGCAGGCACTCCTAAATTCCCCTTCTGAGTCCCTTAAAGCTAAAAAGGAAAAAAAAAGGCACACACCATATCCATAATTCCTCCATATCTAATCCGCATCATGATTTAAACTTCTTGTCTCAAACCTAGACATTCCCACCCACCTCACATTTTCATTTATCCACCTGCTTGCGTCATTTTTCACTCTGGGACTCACCACGCTGAGTCCAAGCAGCTCCCTCTTCAGGTAGGGGAGGTTTCTGCGCTCCAAGCTGGCAAGGTAATGCTGCAGTCTGGTGTAGGTGTACGGATAGCAGTACGCAAACTGGTAGACATCGTCTTCTCGGTCAAAGCAAAAGGCAAATGACATGACGTAGTTGCGTCTGTGGTCAGGGCAACGGTAGTAGTAGACGTTTTTCGGTGGAAGCCTCTGCCTGCAACACAAAAAGGGCCATTTATGCTGACAGAAAATATAAAGAGGTTAAAGGATGTTGAGTTTATGGTATTAACTTTTTTTTATAGTTAATATTAACTATATTTGTCTTGAAATATAGTTAACTTGAAATATTTCACATAGAAAAATATTTCAAGTCCTTATTTGTTGTAATTTTAATTATTCTGGCATACAGATCATATTTTTTTTATTATAAATATTTCTCTTTATGAAGTAACTGCATATAATATGAGTTTTTGAATTGAGTGACAAAAAATAAACTGTTTCATCATACTGTATAAAAAATAAACACCTGTAGGAAACAGGAATAAAAGCAGGTATTCAATTGATAATTAAGAAAACACAAAGACATTTATTGACACCCCTGGGAAAAAAATGTGTAAAAAGATTTCAAATTACTTTTTGGCTACCATCACAGTGATGAGGAAGTTAGATATGCAAGTAGAGAAAGACAGAAAAGTATTTCCAAACCTCCTTAGAGCAAAGAGTGGACATTCACATTTCCACAGTAAGCATGTCCATTATACAAATAAGCTCAGATAAATGTAAATGCAATAAAGCAAACTGTTGTCTGAATTTATCTTTTGGTCATTTTTAGATCATTTTAACAACTGGCTGAAACAGTTACATACTTATAGGAACTATTTTCTTTTAGTGACATACATCTGTAAGCAAACCTGTAAGCATCAATGTATGTAACAAGCTGATAAAGTATTTTTTTATGTTGGGTCAGGATCAAAAAAATCCCTGGAACTCGAGTCAATATTGTCCAGGATAGAAGGACTTCACTTTGAACTCCACAGATCTATTTTTTATCTACTTTCACTGGTTTTAGTCCAAATTCTTTCTTCATTTATTGTTGATTCATAAAACAGAGACAAAACAGGAATTTGTTCAATTAACTGTATTTGTTCCCTTTTTTTGAAATCATGTTTTTTAGCTTTGGCCTTTCAATCGTTGACTTGCAAATGTACAAGTCTAAACTCAGGAAACAACAGCACAAAAACTGATATCTTAAAACTTTCAGCATAAAAGCAGTGAACAGATGAAGACGATGAGAGACTGGTGTGTTTGGGACACCGGGATCTGGGAGAAACATGGAATAAGGAGATAAGGCAAAGATGAGAGAGCAGGGTGACGGCAGATCTGGAACTGATACATAGATATACGGGAACGGATGGTGGCTAGCAGTGCGGCCGCTTCTGTGGCGACTCTGGCAACAGATCAGATATGATGTTATCAGGACCAAGATAGAAACAAGACTTGATAGCCAAACTGGATGGACTGCTCTTTGCCAGCTCAGATAGAGTCTACTCCTTTACATGACTCACCCACGACGACAAGAAGCAAGCAGGAGAGCCAGACATCTCTGTGCACAAACAGTCACCCTAATGCATCACGTTTTGCATAGATCTAGAACAGACATCTGTAGTGAACGCACTACACTGTCAAAAACTTGAAAACATATCTCCGTAGGTACCTAGCGAATCAAAAAAAGCTAAATCACTCAGCCTCTTACAGAGAAAAAGGAGCAAACGCCAGGGCTGATTATTCCTTCAGAGGTAGAGAAAAGAAAAGGTCTCTGCATGTAGCTATCTCAGCAGAATACTAATGCAGCTAGTGGCTAGCTGTACCACACCCCGGCTGCCAACAACAGCCTGCGTAGCAGGGCTATCCAAAAGCCTGCAACGCTGGACAAAAAGAAAAGAACAGAAGCTAAAAGGAAAATATAAATCCTGCAACAACAATGAATTCAGTTCTTCTTTTCTCCCTCTAAAACTCCACGACCACTTGGGTTTCGAGTGTACTTGGAAGGACAAACTAAACGTCCATGTGACACCTATAAGCTTCAACCCTCGGCTCGAAAAGCACAGTGGTGCTTTTTTGTCGTATGAGCCCTCCAAGGTGTGGGTTAATTAAAATATGATGACACCTCACCTTTTTACATATTTCCCTGCGTCCATCCATGCAATCCCACTTCTCCCCGTTTCTCCTTTTCCCTGCTGGGAGATGTGTGACCTTGCCAGAGACTAGAACAGTCCTGGCTATTGATTTTAATTAAAGCTGCTTGTCCCATCACAGCATTATAGTTATAGGCCAGAGAAAATAGCTCTGTGACTTACTATGGAACAAAAAAAAAGGACAGGGTGGAAGGAGCTGGCTGAAGAAGGGGGCTTTGCATCATTTAGACACCACAGATTCATGGAGGAAAAGAAAGCCACAGCATATGCACATCGGTGCTCACAGTCTCTCTGGTTGTTATCTGAGCAGTCAGTGCTCCTGCTCTGAAGCTGCCAATTTGTTTTATCTAAATGGTACCTCCCTGTGCCTCTTCCCCTGCCCATCTCTTGACGTGGCACAGAGGTGTCATTGCCAAACAGAATTATCATTGCGTGAGATGGAGGGGCGGTGGGGGGAGAATGAGAACCTCCACTGGTATGATAACACTCTCCCACACACCCGGTTTTACAATTCAGTGATTACAGAAACAAACAAACACGGAGAAACAACGGCACAAACTCAAACCGTATGTGAGCTACATCAAGGTCATTGCTTTCGCAGCGAGCTGTGGGACAAGTTAACCTCCAGAGCATCTCCTCACAGAATAAAGAGAGCTGAGGAACAGAGGAAAGTGTGGAGGCAAACACTAGGCAAATGCAGAAAGTGGAAGACAAACAGAGAACGGGACAAGTAAGAAGACAAAGTCAAAGATAAAGAGACAAGAGGACAATGCAAAGGGACTGAATCTCCGAGAGCTAGCAGGCCTTTAGTGACGTGTCAAGCTTGTGTGCCACGGCTTTTCTACTTGAGAAATATTTGCTACTACAAACTCCTGGCTCTGATTCTTATGGTGTTGAGATGAAGGCTCTAAATTGATAGCTTTTATACAGGCGACACTTTTGTCTATATTTTCAGATCAGTCGAGCATAAAGAACACGCCAATCACGGCTGATCGGAGCGGTCTCACTGACTGAGGAAGAAAGTTGCAAGACGAAACTCATGCCGCCTTAAAACAATACACACACACCACACACACATTCATAGACCCCTTTTTATTTTCCTGTGTCGCTGTTGTCACTTTAGGCCTGTCATCCCGTCAACTGTTAGGAAGGTTAAATGTCTCCCAGTGTGGCCATATAACTGTCAAGCTCCACACAGTCGCACCATCTCATTTCAGACAAATACTAAGTCCGTTTGCAAACATTTTGCGCTGGGTGACAGGTTTCTTCACCCTGTCTGTGCTACCCCACCAATAATTGAAGAGGCATCATTTCCCAGCATTCTAAAGTGGTACCAGATGTTAGATAGGCACTTTGTTTTTAAAGCACAGCGTCGTGCCTTTGCCTGCATGCCAAGTCGAGCAGAAAACTGCTTCTGAATCACCGCTGGAGTTCATATTCACATATGTAAGAGAGGACATGTGTGTTTCTGTGCATGTGTGTGGAGGCATGTTGGCATGCATATATATTCCTGGAGCCACCAGTTTTTTTGGATGCAAATCAAGTTGCAACAAAGCTTTCAAGAGACACAGTTACTAGGCAACCTGTGCTGGCTTTGTAATTTGGTTGAGTAGCTGTATATTGTATGTGGCCGTACAATGTAGTTATTTGACTGCGGCTTCATAAATGTGCCTTTTACAATACCTTGCAAAAGTATTCACACACCAAACATTTCCATTACTAACATCACAAACCCCAAAATCAGAATTTTATGTATCTACACAGAACATAATTGAAAGTTGGAAATATATATATATATATATATATATATATATATAAAAATAAAAAAGTAAATTGCATTTGAATTAAACCTCCTTTACACTTATACTGTTAAACCAGGGATTTGTTGGTGAACATTCATAAATAAAGACCACCACGAAGACCAAATAACAAAATGGATGAGTCAAGGAGTTAAGAGCAGGGTTAGGGCACAAAACAATATCCGAAGCTTTGATCATCTCACAGAGCACTTCTCTATTTATCATCCTAAAACAGAAAGCATATCGGACAACTGAAAACCTGCTTGTCCATATAAGCAGGCCATGAAAACAGAGCAGATAGAGATTCACCTTCTAGCAGGAAAAGAAACCTAAACATACAACCGGACTTATAACAAAATGATTTATAACAATGCATGTATACATGTTCGCATGGACAACATTTAAATACAACTAAGAAAATATAGCAGGGCTTCAAATCAGAATATTGTTTTTTATTTCATTCACAAACATGATGAGTACATACAAAAAAAAAACAACTTATACATATCAGGGTAACAAAAGGTAGTTTTCCAAATAGTGGGTCAGAGAGCAGATTCCAAGAGCATGCCACACTTTTCAGATTTTATTTGCAAAGACATTTGAAAACCATGTATTCTTTCTTCTTTGTGTCTGGCATGTATTGATACAGTGCAAATTCAAAAGAAATACCTGAAGGCATTTACGCAATTTATATACATAAATATACAGTCAATTTAATCCAATTATACAGAGACTCAAATTTTACACAATGTTTCACTTTTTTTTTTTTAGAGGAACATTTCAGTTTGAGCATGTGAGCACAATGACAAGAGCATAAGACTAAGGTCAGATAGAGCAAAACAAAAATAACGCCACAAGGGATTAATGCCAGTGGCTGAATCCTCTGGCTAGAAGCCACAAGGATTTACAGGAAACAATAACACTCGTGAGTTATGGACTTCTCTGTAACAAGGGAGATGGATTTTGCCCACCTGTGGAGACGCCACAGCGCTAGCAGCTTCCTCAAATCAGAAACGGCCGTCTGATGAGACTGAAACACGTGCACGTAAAAGACACTCGCCTGATTTCAGCATCAAAACACCCAGAAGGTGTTCTTCTATCAGGTGGCTGTTTTACCCGCTGCCTATTGTTAAAGGCACAGCGGAGAGCTGTTATCTCCAACCCTCGGTGTTAGCTCTGATATTCATGTATTGCTTGGGGAATTTCATTAGCTGATCTGTCACAGGATTGGCAGCTTTTAGACCTCAATGAATTTCAAGGTGAGTTAGCCGAATCAGCTCGGTCAATATCAGATCATACCCGCAGCGCTTCACTTGAGTTTATATTATGCAGGTGACATAAAGTGCAACGTTATTTCCATAAAACACTGAGACCAGTGAGAGGAAATCATCATCTACCAAGAAGCAATGCAGCAATAACACTATTAGTTTCTTCTGTTTATATGTTTAATACAGAAATAATCGCTTTATGTAAGTATCTGTTTGGATTATAAATCCTTGTTTTAATTTATTTGTGTGGTAATTATAGTTATTTACAAAATAATCTCCAAAAAGATCTCTCTCTCTCTTCTCTCTCTCTCTCTCTACATATATACATGTCTTTCTATTGTCACAGAGACTTCCATGCATTTTTCATTTATTTCTATAGTCTAAAAGTTACCAGCCCTTCTTCTTATGGGGCCTTGGTATTTGAAAAATGGCTTTAAAAGGTGAAAAAGACTAAAACGCAAACTGTAGTCCACTTTGTGACTTTCTTTTTGTCTTCCTTTAGCCGTTTTGATGTTGTCTTGCTGATGTGCTTTTGACCATTGTCCTGCTTGCTACATAACCCACTATAGGTCGATTTTGGATTTCCTTGTAGCAAGCAGAATTAATCTAGATCCTGAAGCAGCAAAGAAGGCAACAATGGTACAACCACCCTGCTTAAGACTATTTGTATTCTTAATGGTGGGTTTATGTTATTCTCATTTCATGCCAGATTTAACAAGACACAAAAAAGATGGGCCTTTCTGTTCTCTTTGGTCAGCAGTGGTTTGGGGTTCAAGATGCTCCTATCAATGCAGTTTTTCACCCAGGCAACCATAAACTCCAACCTAAGCTGATGCAAATCAGCTCTGCAGTGTTTCCAGTGGTTTGTGATCTTTTGTGGACTCTTGAATGATTTCAGTAGACTGGGCACTGCCATTTGTGAATACTGGTCCTCACCATTATTAACGGGAGTCCAAAAACCTAAAACATCACAACTGCAGTCTAAAAGATATCAATACATTATTTTCTCCATGGTTGTTGAATTTATTTAAGTAGATGTTTTGTTTGTTTGTTTTTTCTTTTACTTTGTTGGCCTAAGACATATTGTCAGACAGGCTCTATTCAAGTGTTTTCTTGATTTCCAAAGCTTCACAGTACTCAGGACTGAGATAGCCAGTGGATTTGTACCTAAAATGTATTTATTTTATGTCTTTAGATTTGTTATTGAGGAGCAAATCACTACCATATTTTCTTTGACTGCTACAAACTAAACAGTTGCTGCTACTAACAATATATTAAATGACAGATTTTAAACTCAAATAACATCTAATTTTCTACATGTGTACTATACAAGATTAGGTAACAAAGTTGAAAAAAAGAGATGTTAAACTGCCTTCTTAGCAGCCAGAGAGAATGTAAATCTGAGATGGTGATTGAACTCAACACCTCCAAACTAGAATAATGGTTCCAAGTTATCTTGGAAATCTTTAAAATGGAAAAACTGATAAAAAAAAAAATTAAGAATCCAAAAAGACAAGTTCTATGTAATCTGGAGCAAATGGATCACATTCGTATTTCCCACTCAAGCAGATTCCTCCAGGCTTGTGCGTTTTCTTTCAATTTCAGATTTCTCATTTTCATTATCGATTTTTCTCTACTGTAAGTGCTTTGTAAGTGCTTCATGTGTAAAGTTTTTTTTCTCCATTATTTTATTTTTGTTAATACTACGACAAAACTAAAAAAAGGAGTAGAGAGTATTACACAAGATGCAATTGTAATGTCAATTTGCTTTTTTCCAAACAAAAAGATAATTTAAAAAACACAACTACTAAGGGTATGTGCTTTGTCCCCTTAAATAAAATCACAAGATTTATTTCTATTGCAGACTATTTTTGTTTGATTTTTTATCTAAAACATTTAAGGGTGGGGGAAAACCCCCCAAAAATAACAAGAGTTAATATTTTTCTCCCAACTCTCGAATCTGTCTAACTTCAGTCTAATTCACTTTTCTTGGTCATAATGTTGTGCCTGATATGTGGATTAAAAATGAAATAATCTCATGATGCATGCACTTCTAAGAACAAGAATACAGACTCCCATTAAGACATGACTGAACACTAGCCTCTAACTCAAACTCCTAATCTCCCCCACACTGAATCTGATTGAAATTCCTGAGATGTACAG
Organism: Micropoecilia bifurca; assembly: GCA_903067075.1. Classification (NCBI taxonomy): domain Eukaryota; kingdom Metazoa; phylum Chordata; class Actinopteri; order Cyprinodontiformes; family Poeciliidae; genus Micropoecilia; species Micropoecilia bifurca. The sequence goes on from CAEGAF010007912.1 coordinate 7,761, forward strand.
CATGCAAACATTCACATGGGATGCTTTTATCACCTCTGAGGAGGCACACTGAGAGGAAATTGGAAGAGGATTTACAGCAGCAGCTCTAGCTGGTATTCTCAGAGATAGTGACAATGAGGAAAATATCCAGAGAATAAATAAATCTGACTTGCTTTTCTGAAATATCTCTTCACCAACTCTCTATTGTAGTTTCCGTGCACAAATAAGAGTTTTCAAAGCTATTGTTTATGCATGAATACATGCATATACTTAAAGTCATATCTCAATATGAATATAAATTGTTTAAATTCTGCGAGTCATTTAGACTGTGAGAAGAGTGGCAGTGCCTGAATCCACCAGCAGAGGGCCACACAATTAAGTGAGATGTGACCTTTGGGATTGAAGCAGAGTAAAATTTTCAGAGAAAAAGCCCTATACCCCAAAATATGGCAAAATAATTAAACACATATTACTTTAACTAAATCACTTTATTAAAAAAAACACAATGTTTAGTGGTGCACCACATGTTCAAATGCTGAAAAATAGAGGAAGATGCAATAGAAAACACTTGAAAGTACTTAAAGGTAACATCCTGTGATAAAGCAAAAGCCCAAACACTTCCCCATGGAGAGGCCTCAGCTAGAAGAAACACACTGAGCCCAATCCCCCATGTCCTGTGGGGCAGCAGGGCAATTAGCAGAGAGCAGATGATCATTGTGCCCTCACCACTTTGGCACCAAAGCTCCCCTATGGGGCAACCTGGCAGGTGCAGGTTTGTCTAGAACAAAGGGGGAGGGGGGCACGGAGAAAGTACATACAAGAAACCATCAAAATAACACCGATGTGATGATCTCAGCGTTAAGCCCCCACGGGAGAGGAAGGGTACGCAGGGAGGAGGTGAGCGGGAGGTGGGCCCTCTGCGTTAGCGTGTTTGAGCCAGTAGAAAGATGAGACCATCCACCTATAATTGTGTGATGCAGCATTTCCCAAAGTGCAACATTATACTCCCATTACATTATCGACAGCATGTGTGTGGACAAGAGTGTGGAATGGAACAGACAGACCGGCGCCAGAGCAAGTCGTTATGATAACAGATAAGTGCACAGAGACACAAGATGTATGCACATTAATACACTCACAGTTGGTTAGTAATTGTGTGGTACACAATGGATCAGTGACCAAGTGGACCACTAGTAATCTTTACATTTCTGATTCTCTAAGTCCATCCAGAGGGCGTAAAAATAAGGAATCTGTGGCGTTTTTCCACTTTTGCGACATTGTTTTGAGTTTGACTTGTTTTAGCGGCTGAGGTAATTGATGCATACAGTATATGACTAAAAAAATGCAAGATGAGAACATCGTCTGATCTCAGGATGAGTCAACCCCATTACACAGACAGCTGATCTCAGATCAAGCAACATCACAGACGCTTAATGTAGTGTCTGTTTGGAGAATAGGCCAATGGAGAGATGAGATCATTCTGTTTAGAGAATTTACTCAGTGAAAGAAAATGCAACTCATATGAAACGCTCCGAAATCCTTTATTAAATTCTACACAGTGGTGAGGTCACCTTTTACACCATCTTGCTGATCAGACTGACGGACTGAAACAACCATAAAGTAACTAACATAACAACAGGTAACTTCAGCAAATAAATCACTGGGGCCGCTGCTTTTGATTCAGTTCACCTGATATTGCAAGCCTCGTCAACACAAGTAAACACAACCAACTACTTAATGTAAACATTTAAATATGTCTACTATGATACAATGTAAACAGGCTGTAAAAAGTCTTCATGTTAAACTGTCGGTGTCCCAAAATGATCCCAAATATTGGAGCAGCGTCCCGATCGGGGCATTTCTAAATTAGTGTCTAAGTTCCTGCTTGAAATGCGTCTGAGTTTATGTGTTGAATTCAAAAATATTTTATTGATCACATAGGGAAATTAAATGTTTTTGTAACTCATTAGTTAGTTCAAATTTGACAAGTTAAAGTAGATGGTGATGACTGTTGGCAGGAAAGACATCCTGTATCAAGCAGCCTGTATTACAGCAAATTTGAAGGAGCCTCTGACTGAAGAAAATGTTTTCCCAACACACTGTCTCATGGAAATGCACTGTCTCATGGATGGTCAGAGTTGTCCAAAATGTTCTTGATTTCATGTAAAATACTTCAAATTAAATATGAATTTAATTTACAACAACATTTAATTTCCCTTTGGGATAAATTATTTTTGAAGGAGGACAATAATTTTTTTTGTCATAATTTTCTATACATGACCTTACTTGAACAACTGGAACTGTGCAAGTAAGAGCTCAAATGATCAACAAGTCACATAAAAACAGCATGTTGGTACATCATTAACTTTTCAGCTTAAATCCTCATGCTCAGTAGCAATGTTCATTTTCTTCCGGACTGTAGTGCTAGGGACATTGATGAGAAGAACTAAATAAGATAACATGTGTGCAGTGGTATTTTCTTGCATTTAGTTAAGTTTACATGTTATCAGACTGAATCCGCATTAGCAACGGTAAAAATCCACTGACACATCTCTATTTAAAAACATATCTAATTTCCTACATTTTAAAGATTACTATTACAGCACATCACACATAATTTCACTCAGAAGCCAAATTGAAAGCTCTTCCAAATTTCATAGTGTGATCAGCATTAAAACAGCATGGTGTGACACTGATCTGTAAAACAATACTCATTCACAGTCCCGTTCCCCTCCTTCCCTCCTCCTGTGTTCTCCTCTCCCTCTGATCCTCCCTGAGGGCCCTGCACAAAGATGCCAGCCTGTCTGCCCACATTTCCCTTGGCTCAGAGGGAGCAGCTGGGGGCCTGGTTGCTCTGTCTGCTTCCATACTCCCCAGTATATCACGGATACACATGCACACACTTCACGTTCGCAGCTTGCAGCAGGACCGGTGTCACCACATAAGTGCCAAGGGTAGCAGCACCCACTGGAGGGAAGGACGGATAGAACGGAGGAGGGCGGGGCGGGAAAAAGGAGAAGCACGGATGGGCACTCGGCCTCTCAGACAGCCAGATGTTGCCAATTAACTTCTCCGGCCGCCACGGGGACTGTGGGGAAAGGAGTCTGGCACCTGTACCATCCAATCCCCCGCCCAAAGACACCATTTCTTGTGTCTGAAGGTAGTAGAATTTATGTGTGCAGCCTGCGCAGAAGATGAGTTCAGGGCCACAGCTCTCTTAAGAGCTTGATTTTCAAATACAAAGACACCTGGTCTATGGTACACTAACTGCTTAACTGTTTTGACCTTTGCCTAAATTATCCTCAATACTTTCCCTTCTAGTCTCAGGAGAGACTGAACAATAAGTCAATCTAAAAAGGAGGAAAGACACGAGAGTGAGGTACAGTGGGACCTGTTTTTTCTCATTAATCTGATTATACTCCTTCAAACTACCAATTCATACCCATTGACTTGTTCCACATCTCATTGCATCACAACCACAAAATTAAACATATTTTGAGGACAGATCAAAACAAAGTAGTGTAATAATGTGAAGTGAAAAGAAAGGATTAATACTTTATGAAATGTTGTGGCATGCATTTGCATTATGCTTCCAAAGTCAATACTATGTTGATCCAGCTTTGGCTGCAATAACAGCATTTTTTTTTGCTTTGCTTTGCAAATCTAGAGACATAAAAGAGAGAGTAAACAGGGGTTAAAAAAAACAAAACAAAACGAATAGTAAATTCATAATAGTAAAGTTTTAATGTGACAACACGTGTGTTCCGCATACTTTTACAAAGGTTCTGGATACTGGCACATATAGTATCCTAATAAAAAAGTTTCCTAACGTTTCTAGGAATTCATGTCTCTATAACATAAATTTTACACTAAATATGAGAGGCGATTTTTACTGTAAAAATTTATGTTGCATTTATGTTCGATCAGAGGCAATGAAACAACAAACTGGATTTAAAAAAAAAATAAAAAATCCTAAAAATAAAAGTCATGCAGTAGAGTGTACATTTACAAATTCTTGGATGTGTGTGCATGCTGTCAGGCTGTGTTTGTGATTATAATAGACAGGAGGAATTACAGGCTATTACAGAAGAGAGCCTGTGCCCGCAGCAGCCAGAGCTTTACTACCCTTAAAGGGCTTATGGTTCTCGAAAAGGCAGCCCATTATTCCCGCCACAGCATACAGCTGCCTGCTGAATGTCAAAGATATAAATATATAAAACAAGCATGAATCTACACTGAGATATAGTAGTCCTATTTTACAGTTTCATTTGAAAACAAAGTGTACCAGTTTGTGAAAGGAAAAAAAAGGAAAAAAATGGCTTGGCTGCAAGGTTGAGAAAGTGTTTTCTCAAAGGACAAATGACTATTTTCTATTATGCTGAAGTCCCAGCTGGCATAAAACAAGACAAAAAAGCATGAACAATTTAAAGAGAAATATATTAAATTTAGTGTGCTGACAATCTAGCACTGGCACATACAGAGAAGTGAAAAAATACTGGCCCTCTTAAAAAAAACAAACATTTTTTTCTCTTTTTTTTGCCATTTGAACATTTAAGGATTCACTCAGTGTGCAAGAAATGCAGTTGTAACATAGTACTGTCACGAAAATATTTACATAACATAAATGCTTATGCCACGCCTACAGCAGGAACAATTGCAATGAAGTATTTGTGATAACTGGAAATAAACCTTTAAATTGCTGAAATGTTGTTGTTTTTTCCCCCTCTATTCAATGTAAAGCTCCACTACTACTGCAAGGCCTCCACTACTTCTGGTTGATCCAGAATAATAATGCATTACATTGCTCTGGACTTTGACTTGTGTGTTACACTCCAAATCTGGTCGCTTTTATAAACTGTCGATGTCCTCTGATCTCAATTAACTTCTCTGTCATCTGGACCAGAGACTTTGTTTGACCCTTAGGGACATGGGACTCTGTCCATGGTGCTTATTGTGATTTTTCACTTTGAGTATCTGTTTGAAGTTTATCTGTTCTGTTCTTTTTAGTCTTATTTAACACATTTTCATGCTTTATATATTTCCAAAGCAGTAAATTAAAAAATAAATAATCTGAAAACGTATTAATTTGTTGTGGCTGCGATAGGAAGTTCAATGCAGATTCCAACTTTAGCCTTTTTTAGTGGTCAATATTATCTGTTGCTAGTGAAAGCAACAGATAACATTCAGATCTTGTCTGTTACATTTTCTGTTTTCTACCAAATACCCAAAATTATTTCAAAAATATCAAAACAGCACATTTTGCAAATGTTTATTGTCAAATATACTGATGGACTCTTAATCAACCTTCAACAAAAAAGTTCTGAACTACTTCATTGCTACTACATGCAATGTAAGAGCAGTAGGATGTCAATGACAATATCCATTTGTAAATATGCGTTTTTAATCTGTGTCCAAGGTTGCACATCAGTATTTGAGGAACAGAACATTTGCTTTTAACTTACAACTCAATACCTTTCAAAGGCATTACTGCAGTTGGATTTCCAGCCTGAATGGAAAATAGAAAGCAAAATAAAATAAGTAAACAGCACAAACGCGCTCCCAAATATACAAATACAGAGCCCGGTCCGACTGATGGGCTTGTTCTCTCACTGTTCTGAGTAACAGATGACTTGTCACAGAGCTGAATGGGGAGAATATTTCAGTGCAGATTGAAAAAGACGAGAAAGGAGAGATGGGGAATTGAGAAAAAAGAGGCAGGAATTACTCTATTATACCTGAGAGGTAAATCATTCGATGTGCTGGAGATCAGAGAGTGGCATTTATATTCACACGCATTTCCATGTATGAGCAGGATTTACACAGTTTCTGTCTATGGCGTTAAACCTGATCTCTCTGTCTCACCCACACACACGCACGCACGCACGCACACACACACACACACACACACACACACACACACACACACACACACACACACACACACACACACACACACACAGAGCATCAGAAGCCAGCTATGAGAAAGGCTGAAAGGCTGGATCAATGCTAGACTCCAGTGATTAGTCTTAATTGAGGAAAAAGAGCCATGGGAACAAAGAAACATTATGACCTTTTCCCTGTCTGAATGCCCTGCTGGCTAATAAGACACATTCGCATAATATCATACTGACAATAATCGTCTGAGCACATCAAAATAACCTTCTCGTAGGAACGGTATGCAAATGGATAGCACAGAAAGAAAAACAAACCCTGCAGATAATTGACTATCCTTGCCATGTTTTTGAGCGTGAATGGCAATTTTCCCTCTCCTGACGAGTGCACGCTGATTATTCTATCAGACAAAAAGAGGTCCACATGTGATGAAAAGATTGGCAGTGAATCACATCCTGGTGCTCTGGAATGACTCGTCTCTCAGAATCTCTCTCTCTCTCTCCCTTTCAACATCCTCTCCGTTTGTCTGTCTGCCTCTCTCTGTGTGTGTCAGAGTCTGACGGAGTCAAATACCACTTGTCAGGAGTGTGCTGTTTGGACTGACATGAGATAAGAACAGACCAACTAGACAGTTAGATGCTGCTGTTGGACTGAGGAATAAGCCTGTGATTTCAAAAATACTGAGCAGACATAATACTGAGCTCCACGTTGCAGAAACACGGAATGGGAAATTAAACTCTAGAACAGAATAAAAGCATCCTGTGTTGTCCGACACTGGGGAAATTCAGCTGTAGCAGTAGCATCAAGACCCAGGTTCGCTCAAAAGATCATAAAGTGTTACAAATATAGAAAAACAACAATAATAATATAATGTACAAGATTATAACAGTGGAACACAGTAGATGCAGGCCATACAGGGTCACAGTCCATCTAAAGAGGTCAGGAGGCAGGGTTCATCCTAGAAAGGTCACCAGTTCCCCGCAGGGCAACACAAAGACAGATAGGACAAACAACCATGCACACTCTCATAGCTAAGGACAATTTAGAGGGACCAATTAACCCAACAGTCGTGTTTTTGTACAGTGGGAAGAAGCTGGAGTACCTGGAGAAAACCCACACATGCACAGGGAGAACATGCAAACTACATGCAGAAAGACCAAAGTTTTAGCTCCAGATGTTCTTGCTGCAAGGCAACAGTGGTACATACTGCACCACTGTACAGTCCATTTAGAAAACAATTGCAAGGTTAAGTCCCCTGTGGTTAAAAAAAGAGACCCATTGTTATATTAAAGCATGCACAAAGGTATGGACCTTTTAGAAAATCTAAAAAGTAGAAATAGAAAGTTGATATGTTAAAAAGTTTCTTTTCCCTGTTTATTCAAACAGCTTCTTCAGAGACTGAACATTAGAACAGAGACAGCTTATAACCTTCTGAACAAAATCCCAACTCACAATTTAAATTTAAATAAGGCAAAAAAAAAAAAGCCCAATATATGTACTTAGCGCAAGACAGCAATCTGCAGTGCTTTGTAGGATGGACCTGAATAATTCAACGGAACATCAAAATGTGGTTGGTGACCACTGCAGTGAGCAGCTGTATCTAAACTTATTTTCTAAAACCTGAAGAGCCAATCAGGTAGACAGGTCCGAAGAGATAATCTCAATAAACTGAGACCGGTTAAATATGGTGACTGTATAAAGAGAGGGCAGCATAATTAGGATAATTAAAAACTAAATTGTATTCATTAAGTCATTGTGTTGATTTACTGCAGCAGTTACTGAAAATGTAATTACAAAAAGAACAATTCCCTTACAAGTGGGTACAACATCATTTATAAAAAAAATTAAATAAAAAAAAATTAAATAAAATAAAAACTGCATGGTGCAAAATGTAATTGTGACAGATTAGTGACAGATAAACCTCATTATTCAGAGTGGTTCAAAAGAATGATAAAGGACTAACCTGTCAAATTTGGTCTCTGATTTCAAAACTACAATATTAAAAGAGAAAATTGTGATATAACTAAGTAAGTTGAACACAACACATGCAGCTCAGAGAACAGACTTTAAAATACTCCTGCCAGTTTCTAAAACCTTAAATTGCTTAGCACCAAAAACACATTAAAGAGCTGTTGTCTTTTTCAACCTTCCAGACCACTCGGCTCTTTTAATTCAAGTTTAATCTGCATTCTCAGAACAAATTACAAACATTGAGTTTTATGCTCCTCCAATCTGGAATGAACTATGAGAAAACTGTAAAAAATTCCTGAAACACTGAGTTCCATTAAAAAAGGCAAAAAAAACCCCAACAAAAACATTTGTTTTGAGTTGCCTTTGATTTTTAATAACTTTAACAATGTTTTATTTCAGTCTTCATTCTAGTATTTAATTATGATTTTCAATTATTCTGATGATGGCATTTGACACAAATGTAATGTTACTTGTTTGTCGTTTTGTTTTCATTATTCATCTGTTTCTGACATGTATAATATAAATAAACTCGCCTTGATTGCATAAAAGATTGGACCTTATATCTAAACTGATACACCTACCAGTGGAGGAAAATGACAACTACTGGCTCAAATAAATGCTTTGGTAAAAAAATAAAAATAAAAAATCAATTGAACCCAAGTGCTTAACAAAATTAAAAGCTGAACCTTAAGGTTTCTACTTTGTCCTTGATTTATGAGCCACCACGTCTTTGATTTGTCCACCAATCTATTATGCTTGTATAACACAAAACATTTATAGCTGTGGAGCCAAAACCTCTATTTAAATTTGTACACTATTGTATGGAAAGGTTTAAACATTTTCGTACTGCTCCTGAGCACACAGAGGCACAAAGGAGGAAACGTTGCGATATAGACACCGACAGAGGTCTACAACTGCTTTTATTGTGTTGCCGATGCACTCCTTTCAATACACAGCTGGTGTGTAGACAAAGAGCTGTGCAGTGCGCTGTACTCCCATGTAAGGGAACAAAAGCCTTAAAAAGAGTAAATGTGGAGAAAGTAGATGTTGACCACCAACCTTTCATTTCCTCTCAAGGGCAACGAAGCAAACATCTTTGAAAACAACAACTTTTAAACATGATATTGTGCTTTCCTTCAAAAACATCCAAAGGTCATAACATATTACACAGTGTGACGAGTCTGTACGGGAACTGATGAAAAACAAGAGAGGGCTGAAGGTAAGTTTGGATCGTCTTGAAATGTTTCAGAAGTTAAAAAAAAAAGATTTAAGGGTGTCAAGTCGCTGCAGTCTTTCAATTTTTTCATGTTTTGTGAGTTTACAACCGTAAACATGTTATTGAAAATTTGGCTGATAAACCAACGTTGGTGTAAAAATGTGAACTCGATGTGAAATTGTTTTAATATTTTTTATTACATTCAGCCCCCTGAATAGCTTGCAGACTCGTGTGCTGTCTCTACCTACCGTGAACATCTACAGACTGAAGTCTTTATCCACTTCTCTTCAAAATATTCAGAGCTTAATGCATATTCTTCAGTATGAAAAATATGAATCTAAAGCATTTGCCACATAATCTGAATTTTATTTAGGCTAGGCTAACCTTTCAATTGTAGCTCTGTTTGTATATTTAGAGGTTTACTTTTGGAAGGTGAACCGCCACCCCAATCTCAAATATATCTATTGCAGACTTTCATAGTTTGTTTGTTTGTTTTTTCCAGAGTTGTCCTGCATTCAGTTGCATCATCCCATCCACTCTGACTTGTTTCCCTATTGTTGCTTACACCATTTCACTAAGGATGTGGCACGGCTAGGAAAAATGTGCTTAGTTTTTTGATGTACAAAGGCTTTTACACATACGCCAAACAATTTAATTTCCCCTGATCTGAAAGGAATACCTTCTTCTACAGTGTTGCTGTCTCTCCCCTCTAGCTTGTGGCAAACATGACTTCCTAAACCTTTCTTTCAATAGTGGTTTTCTTCATGGCACTCCTTCATGAAGGCCAGATTTGTGGAGAACAAGAAAAATAGTTATCCTGTCAAGTTCTCCTTTTCAAAACTGAAGTGATATCTCCAGCACAATGAATGCTGGGAGATGCTGTCTGATCAGTTCAATTGGGTCGAACATGAACAAGTTCATGTTTTTGGTAAGACAATTAATGCTGTTAGTGGGCTTAAGTTATTTTCGTAAGATGATGTTAAGAACCAACCTCAGTTGCTGTTCCTTTAAACAAGACAAACATGAGTTATAGCCGATTGCTTCCAGCAACTGTATATCGTTTAATCTTCTGCAAAATAAAAACATTTTCAAAACCTCTTTCAAACGCTCTGCTCTAAAATAAACTAAGAAATCAGCAATAAATAGGTGTATCTGAAGCTAACTGATGTTTAAACACAACATTCGTCACACAGAAGCTATTGCAGCCCTGATGACGAATTGATGCCTTATGAAGATGACATTCCCAAGAAATCGATTCCTGCTTTAATCAAATGGCAGTCTCTGAGAAATGAAAAGGGTTAATGTGATATCCACACACACACACACACACACACACACACACACACACACACACACACACACACACACACACACACACACACACACCCAGGTACTTGCCTGAGTTTGTCACGTATTCCCGTTTTCAATTTGCTCAGCCACTTACACACGGAAAATTCAACAAAAGAAGAAAAAAAAAACATGCACTCACACATACACAAAGCGATTATCACCAAAGGTACGTACGGCTGCCTGTAGCTGTTCCCATAGGGAAATAAGCTGTACAGCTTCTCCACTCTCATTTTTCATTGTCTGCTTATGATGCCCCATGTGTGCACACTGACTTTCATTTAACCCCTCACAACACACGCTCACACACATTTTCCTGCACGTATTGTGACGATCCATCCTCTGTCTGTTTTTCTCATGCAAAAACAGCTCTCAGTATTCATGTTAGGCTTTGTGAAACAACATGGGAGTAAAGGCGTTGTCCCTTTCAATACGCAGAAGCACAGTGACGATACAACTTGTGCTCTTTCTTATATCGAGCATGGCTCAAAGAGAAGGTAAATAGATCTAATAAGACAACATCCTTATGAGTCACAAATGAAGATTAAGGATGCCCCTAAGTACAAGAACGTCTCACTGGTGAAAAATACCAGAAGGAGAGCATATATTAGGCTGGTGGAGAGTTATTCTTACTCAAGGACACCACAGCAAAGTGAGCACATCATTACACAAGTAGGATATCTGAAGCTCTTCAACCTTTTTGACAAAACCACTCAGAGAAGTTCTGCATCTATTTATATCCTCCTGGCCAGAAGAGCATCGGGAAACGCAAGAAAGAAGGAAAACCCATTTACCACTGCAGTACTTTGACTTCTTCTGTTTTATTTGTTAAGAAAATGACTGAAAAAGCTGGAGAAAACCTAGAAAATCTGAAAAGTAAAAAATTACTTATTTTTAAATGATGAAAATGCAAAAAACAAAAACAAAAAAAAAACAAAGAAGCGTAAAACAACATTAAATATATATTCACATATTTTGTTTTTTCTGTCTTTAATTGCTTTTTGTATTGGAAACATGGTTGGCATTTCCTCGAAAACGGTTAATTACTTAGGTTTGAGCGATTTCACTCTCAAGGTATGCGGGCCCACCACGATCGGTTCCAACCCATTTTGTTTACCTCATAGGTAGTGCACTCTCACTCGGGTGTCGAGCTGTGTGCTGTGGATACTCACACAACTTGAGGTGGCTTCTGTGCATCTTCCTGTTCTTCTTCACAGACAACAGCTGCTCCAATAGCAAAGACCAAAATTACTCATACCCCCTTGCAGATCTGTATTTAAAGATATTCTCATTTACCCAATAACTTTGTTTCAAGTGGAAAGATATTCAGGAACTTCAAAACATTAAACAGTGTAAAGGAGTGTTAATTTTTGAAGTGAGACTCTGGCTTGCTTTTCTTTTCATCAGAAAAATATATATACACAGTTAAATGCTGTATAACAGCATTTAACTGAGATACTGTCACTTTTTTGTGTGGACTCATACTTTGACCTTTTTTGTTAGGGGGCTGAGGGCCTTCAGTAACAACTTTGAATTATATTATTTATTTTATTTAAGGATTCTTGTTTCTTCTGTTTTACATTTGTGTTTGGGTCAAATTGACATTGGGTATTGCTCATTTTATTTCTTAATTGCATTATTGTTTTCAGATGCCAAGATTTTTAATGCTGTGGATTTTTAGTTTTTTTTTTTTTTTGCTTTTCAAAAATTTAATTACATGTCATTTACAACATTTATTTGCGAATATATAGAGAACTGATGATTTTTTTCTTCTTGTTTTTCAGTTATTTCACTTGAGTGGTTGATCCAAAGAAGTTTCATTTTAATGTCCAGTCCATTTTGTTCATAATGTGCATTTGATTGTGGCATGTTCATAAATCATCTAATGAAGATGGAGTTTCTCTGTTACATAGTGTTAAACACAGGTCACCAATCAGGCATCTTGTATAGCGCCCCCACTATACTAGAAATGGTACTTGTAGCTGTAAAAGCTGGTGATGTATTATTTTATGTTTGGATTGCCATCTTAAGCATTGAGGTTGTACAGTTCTATGTGTGCCACTGGATTATCAACCCTCCATATTAAATAGTTAAACATGAATCAGAAATGTCTCCAACACAATTACAGAGTTATGGACAGACTCCCTCAAAAATTATATCTACACAAAACTTTTAAATCTCATTAATGTTGAGCAATATACAACCGTAAGAAGCAGCTTATGTAATTAAAGAAAAGGAAATAAAGAAAAACTAAATATATTAAAGTGAATGCAAACTGATTTTGGGCCTGTTAAATCAAGTGCACTTCATTTACTCTGCTGCCCTTCCTCTGTCATCATGATGGGAGTGTAAGCCAGTGTGTCTGCAGCCTGTGTGTGCGTCTTGATTGATGCCTCGCAGGGCAGTTGCATGATTGAAACACCTCCTCACCATAAAGCTGTCGTGTGTGTGATGGAGTCACAGGGTCATTTTATGCATCACACCTGTCCCCCTTCCTCCCCACACTGTCACCCAATCAAATAGGAAAATGGGCATATTTGTTTTCCTGGCCTTGAGAGGGCTTGAGCAAGCAGGGCTGTATTTTTCTGTTTGAGTGCATGTTGTGCACATTAAATTTGGAGTAAAAAAATGCAGCAAAAGATGGAGTAAAAAACGTAACCTCAGGCTGATAGACAAATGCAGAGAAGATATGATGGATGCCTTAACTGCTCAAGATTTACAACTGAAATAAATACTTTTATTTATATCATCTGTTTTACATTTTACAAAGTTGTCGCTTCACGATGGTGGGGAAACTGCACACTTTCCTAAATATTCTTCACTTCTTTGTTAAGTATCTCCATATTATGCTACTTCATGTCTGTACAATCCAATGAATAAAAATTTACTACAAGTACCTGATGTGTACTTGTCAGATTCAGATTTATCTAACTTGTGAACTCCTATGAACTCCTACAAGTGCAAGTGTTTTGAGTTAATTTGAGAAAACATATTAACTGAAAGGGGTCTTTAACAAAAGTTGTAAGAAAAGATGCCGGCTAAGCCGATGTAATTTATTCCTGGATTTATGGGCAAATTCACCACACTATTAATTATCAGTACAGAAGTTGCTTTGGCTTGTAAAAGGATGATTGGTGAGGAACTGGTAGGAAACTTAAAAACAAAGTGTAGATACAGGTGAATCACTACACTTTTATTTGTTATCATAAATCTTTTCAGAATAACTGAACTGATATACAAATCTCCAAAACTAAAAATGTGTATAAAAGGTCTACTGTTCTTGTTTTAATTTATATTTGAGCAAAAAGTCAAAGTAAATTTTTCCTTATAAATCTAAATTTCACATTTTGGCCATAATTTTCTTTGTGTGTCTTTCAGAGGACAAACTTATCTGAGATGGCTTTAAAATACACAAAAACACGTTGTGCTTCCCCACTGTGGCTAATGAGCAAATTTATACCTGTAAAACAGTCAGACATTTGAACATCAGCCTCATATTAAGCTACTTTGTAATGAAAAGTGAATAAACCTATAAAAATGCCAGGTCAAATATTCATGTTTAGTAGTAGCTTAGTACTAGCACGCTTAGATAAAACACCGGGTACTGTTAGTTCTCGGGAAATCGAATGTGATGTTTAGCTGAATATTTTCAATCTGGTCTTTTATGTTGCTGATTCAGCAACATCTGGCTGGACAATAATATAAAAATATGGAATATAAGTGTATAATTATACTTTGTACTTTTGTGGAAAAACATTTTTAATGTTAGTGACAACAGAGTGATGCACTAAGTTATTAATTTTTTCATTGCAATGGCAACAGATTAGTGTTTCAAAAAGATAAAGAAAATCGATTGCTCCTGTCTTGCTAACACCTTTTCACTGGGACTTTGTACTTTCACTACAGAGAACATTTGCTGAAACTTAATAAGACAGTAACTTATGTGCAGTGAAGTATTACCTCTTTGTGCTCTCATTTAACAAACTCCTCATTTACAAACTCTTTGGTTGATGTTGCTAAGCTCTGACTTGTCTCTGCGGTTATCATAAAGCTCAGCAAATGTTTTTATGCTAAAAACCAGCATGGCTTTTGACCTAACATGATTCCAGTTCTTATATCTGCACCAGAAAATCACCAGCAGCTCTCAGATATTGATACGTTAATGTTTGGGGTAAATTTCTGAACAAAGACCAAATTCTATTTCACTTATTTCCAAACTTCTTAGGCAGACGTGGGCATTTGTGTACCAGTCCACAAAATTGCAAGAAATGGTAAACCATTTTCAGATTTGGTGCAGTCTACGATCAAACAGATTATCAGTGGGGAAAAAAAGGCATTTTGGCCAATGTGTCTCTCTCTGCGCACCGTAACGAGGCAGATTGAGAACATTGGGGGAATTTGGCTCTTCAGCTGCAAAAGAAAATTGACAGTTTTGACTTGTGTTCTTTGGCTATCTTTTTACATGGATTAACAGGACTTTGAGATGACGGAGGAGTTGGCAGCTGTGCGATCAATGAAAGGCACTACAACAGGGAGTGATTTGTTTACAGAGGTAAAAGTATCCATGGACCAGTGAGACTAAAGTGGGAAAAACTAGAAGGTGTTACAGCTGATGGCTGTCCAAGTCTGATAGGGAAACAGAATGGACTTTTGAAGCAACCGTAACCCTAACACAAACACAAACTACTATTTCTGGATTAAATCGTTCATCAGGAGATGATGTGCAAGTCAGAAATTAGCCACATTGCTGATGTTGTAACTAAAACAGTTAATTCAATTAGGACAAGAGAACTGAATCACAGGTCAGTCTTTTTCACTGCTGAAGGAGAATGACGGTGGACATGGTGATATTGGGTACAGCTGGAGCAAAGTCCTAAGAGTTTGGGAACTGAACGCAGAGAATCAAGACTTTTGAGAGAAGAAGCACAAGGACCTCCCAGAGCTCTCAGACCCATACCGCATGATACATCTGGGCTTTGCTGCTGATGTGGTTATGCTAATTAATGAACTAAGACATATTCTCACTGAACACTAAAAAAACTGATTTAAAGCAAACAAAAATACTGGGTACGGTTATTGTTTTGTTTTATTTATTTAGTTAATGTGATTTGGTTTTTGAAAGATATATAAAGTTATGTTTTACTAAAAATGCTGTAAGAAATGCACATTTTCTATTGTCTATTTTTGCCTTACTGTGGTAAACTGATGATACCCTTTTACATTAAGCTGATTAAACATTGCAAGATGAGATTTTTTTCACTACATCTTACTTTCCTTCTTACATTGCTAAACTTTCTCATGTATCTGTATTTTGTACTATTACACCAGTGAATTAAGCCTTCCATATTTTTTGGGCGACGAGCTGGGAGGGTGAACTCCATCCATCCATCCATCCATTTTCTTGCACCCTTGTCCCTTAGTGGGGTTGGGAGTTGCTGGTGCCTATCTCCAGCTGGCGTTCCGGGCGAGAGGCAGGGTACGTCCTGGACAGGTCGCCAGTCTGTCACATGGGAGGGCGAACTGTTATTGCTATTTGGTCCTGTTACAACCCCCTCAATCTCTGTTCAGATTGGCATCTACACAGATCAGAGTGATATGAATATGGAGGAACAATTCTGGGGCTTAATTTGCAATAATCTATTTTCTAACTATACTGTTGATGGCATGGACACAAATTACAGAACTATAGTTGGCTAAGCCGATGTAATTTATTCCTGTTCACTTATTCAACATGAGGAAATGAATGGGTAAACTAAACCTTCTGGGTCAGAAAAAAACACTGGTGGATTTTCAAATGTATACATCTGGATTGTTCAGAGCCCAAAAAACACAGGCATCCATCTTGAGTTTCAAACTATAAATAGGTAGAAAATATGCTCCAGCTGCTTCAAGGGGACCTTAACAGGATGAAAGATTTTCCTGATCACTAGCAATCTGGCTGGGACTCTCTCTAATTACCTTCTGACACTAGACCAGAGGTTCTTAACCTTTTTTGAGGTACCAAACCCACCAGTTTTATATGCGCATACATTGAACCCTTCTGGAGTGATAAATAAAATAATATTTTTTTTCCCAAATTCAAGACATAGGGTCACCCCAAGATCACTAAGTCTTCTTAAAAGGTAGAGTCTCTGAAAACAGTTCTTCAAAATATAATCAGTGTTTTCAGCAAAGTTGAGCTGACTGTTCAGGAACGTCCCAAAGTATTTAAAATTTGCCACAGTTTCAACAGGTTGGTCATCGAGAGAAACTGGAACCACTTTAAGGTCTCGTTTAGGTCATCTAATTAGCTCTATATTCTTAAGAGAAAGAAAAAACTAATAATAAATGATAAAGACTTTGCGGTATTCTGATTTAGTAATGTTAGTGTTGTGTTACCACCCCCACGCCACTAGAGGCAGTACCAAACCCAAAAAGATGCGACTAAGGAGCAGATTTAGAAGTACACTGAGAGCTACAGAATTTGGTAAAAATGGTGAGCTTTGCTGAAGTAATTGAAGACAAAAGTTCAAATCCATGCTGAGTGGAACTCTTTCAATCAGTTCTCCTCCGCAGCTCTGATTGGCTCAGCAATGTAACGTGATCCTCTGCAGCAAGTGATGGTAAAGCGGGCCGCATCTTCACGACCCTAAGTGTGTCTTTACCTCCGCGGCAGAGGCTCCGCCGAACCCCTGAGACTGGCTCATTGAACCCCTGGGGTTCGATCGAACCCAGGTTAAGAACCACTGAGTTAGACCTTTTGTTAAAACCAGCTGACTGAATGTATTTCTGCCAGGAGGAACGAAGACCAGTGGAATCTTAGATTACATCCTCCCTTACTGGAAAATGACTTTTACCCTACTAGGTCTATAAATATCCTACTGTACAGTTGCCTCACTCAACATTTGGGAAAAAAAAATGTCCCACTCCTAGAAATACTCCCAAGAGACCTCCAAAATAATGACCCTGCTGGCTGCCGTAGTGTCTAAGGCTGGAAAGACAAACGACATCCATTCCAGCTTGGTGCTTTTAATCAGGCTGTGATAATTAACGCCACACTCCATTGGCCAAACAAATCTCTTTGTCAAGGTGCTTGTTGCTGTACAAGTTCTTCTCCTGTTCTCAGACAAGATAACAAGCAGTCTTTAATTGCCTTAATTTTGCGTAGTTGCTGTATTATAGACTTCACTGTGTGTGATCGTGACTTCCCTCCCTGCCTCCTCCCTTGTTTCCTCCTTCCCAGCAGCTATAGAAAATATTTCATCATGTTGGGGTGGTGGGCAGTGGTTGTGGCATCAGACTTTAATAAAGTGAGCGACCTTGTGGGACTTCAGAAGGGATAGATTAAGTTTGTCTTCCCTACTGGCTGAAGCAACCACCTTGGTGGTTTTTTTTATCTAAGGCTTTACTTAATTACCTGTTTTAATTCTAACATTCTCTAAAATGACCCCTCACCACGATGAGACAAACTGTTTTAATTAAACAAATGAATATGTCACTTATCGGGTGAGATCGGCGCTCTCATTCGCCACGGTAACGGATGCTATTGATGATCACATTATCTGGCTCTGGGCCCCAGTTCCTCTGCACATGATGACAAAGTAACAGATGCTATCCTGTTACTGTATGTGGTACTGTACAGATTTGGAAGATACAAACAAGCCTATTAGATACAGCAGACATGTTCAATTAGTTACCCAGTAACCTGATGAGCTTTGTGATGCAGTTATGCAGAACTGCTTATTTTGCCACTGAAAGGTTTTCAAGAGGGAAATGGTAAAGAGCAACTAACAAGAAATAGTCTCCCAGCTATTCACAAAGTTACTGACAATTGGCTGCTTTTTTACAGAAGTTACATAATGATATTTTTAAATGTGTAGCGGCTTCCTGGGCTGCACTGCCTGGCCAAATTTAATGGGAGATGTGTCAGCAAAGCCATTATACCAGCAGGGGCACGCAAAGCCCTATTACATATGGCTGCTGGCTGCTAATGTGTATTAGCAGGAGACAGAGGAAGCAAGGTGAGGATAAGTGATTTTGCAATAGTCGGCTATGTAGGACAAAGGAGGGAGGGAGTAAGAGAGATGGAAAGGCAGAGGAGGAAAACACTTTGACCAGGAGTCTGACCAGTTCACATAAATAGTTTTCATTTGCAATGCAAAGGTGTAGCAAAGTTCGATCTTAGAGTTCAAACTTAGGTTCTCAGTGGTATGACAAAGTTCATCTTGTGTCTAAGTTTAGTTCTGGTGTTATTACAAGTTTAGTCATTTCTTGGATATGATCCCAAGGCATCATTTTGCACTTGTTGGCTTACAACTTTTTTTTTAAATTTGCACACTGTGGTTATAAAGGAGTTCAAATGGTCAGCAAGAATACCCAGGTAACCTATAATATTAAAATTGTGCTCAGTTGGAAGCAGACGACTCAAAGAGTGCCAATAACATTTTTATCACATAATCACACTACCAACCTGAGCTGAGGCAGGCTGGATTCATAAGAACCAAACTCTGACTTGATCAGGTGACAGAGACTCAGGACCAGAAAACATTTTTACTGACCAATTCTGATGAGTCTATGTGACTAACAGACTCAATTTTCTCGTTTTTAGATGACAGAAATGGAACCCAGTGCGGTCCGCTGCTTCAAGATTCAAAGTTTTGAGCATTCAGATTTTATTACGCACACCTTAGTTGTAACAAGGGTTATCGAGCAACTAATACTTTTCCATAAACTATAACCATTCTCCTCTGACCTCTTGCACCAATAGGCATATTTAGTCTTTTGCAGGCAATTCTCTGTAAATCTTAGAGATGGTTTTGTGAGAAAATCACAATAGATCAGCTTTTTTTCTTAACTGGCACCAACAGAAATACCATGTCCAAAATTCACTTTATTTACTTCTCTGTTCTACTGCTTGGTTTGAAGTTTCCATCACCATTAAAGTCTAAATGAGTTGAATCGTGGCCATGTAGTTGTCTGGTTTGCCATTTGTATTTACAAGCCATATGTCATGTGTGTGTTTTTGAAGTTTTGTATAAAAAAAAGTGAATCTAAATGAAAAAGACGAGTCCCTTGATTGGCCTGTAGAAGGCAAAGTTGTAAATATTGCACACAAAAAAAACATCTCAGGGTTCGTAAAACACACATCACTACCTCATCTGTAATGTGATTGTGCAAAACAAATACAAAAAAACCCTTGCCACTTCAAATAGTAATTTAGGAGGCAGGTTGTTCCCAAATCAAAACAACATTGAAAAATCTAAAAATACTAT
This sequence comes from Micropoecilia bifurca, assembly GCA_903067075.1. Taxonomy (NCBI): domain Eukaryota; kingdom Metazoa; phylum Chordata; class Actinopteri; order Cyprinodontiformes; family Poeciliidae; genus Micropoecilia; species Micropoecilia bifurca. The sequence goes on from CAEGAF010007912.1 coordinate 27,417, forward strand.
CCACTAACACTAGGTAACAGGCAGTATTTTTTGCTGGTTAATATTTCAGTCAGGGCTTAAGGCTGCTCCTGGCAAAAGAAAAAAAAGTCTTGCTTATCTGTGTTTCTGTCAACAGCAAAACTTCACTATGTTTTTGGACAAGCAGGGAACATTTTTGCCCTGCCAAGAAAACCCCAAATGGACAAGAAAAAACAAGTTTCAGTAACCTGCCTTGCTGCACTTGTTCTTCTTTTAATTCTTTGACAAACTATTTGTGGTATGTCAAGCACCTAGCTGTCTTTTTAAGAGCTCATTGGCAAAGTTGTTCCACTTGAAACTGGTGGTGAGAGTGTGTGTGCACTTGATAAGTGAGGAGGCTCCTGAGCTTGGTCTTTGACAGCCTCCTTGAACTCTGTGGGCCAAGTGATAAAGTGGCCTGATGAGTGGGCAATCTCTATCTGCCAGCTGCTAGTTTGGCCAGGAGAGCAGGGAAGATGCCAGAGTGAGTGAGTGAAGACCCAGTACACACAAATGGAAACACACACACACACACACGCGCGCCCACACGCACACGCATTGCTGTATGTGGTGGCAGACCTATTGGCATTTAAACATATCAGTCCAGATCCTTTTGGATCTTTACTGTCAAACCAGCATCACGGCGCCTATTAAAACACGTAAAAGTATAGACGTGCATAGCACTAATGAATCTGATTTAAAACAAAAAAATAAAAATAAAAAAAAAAATACTCAGCTACCCTGAGCATTACAAATAAAACCAAAATGTATAATTTGATTTTAAATTGTATCAAAATCTTAAAATTTTAGTCTGGCAAAAGATGATTTTTCCTGTTCTCTTCTAAGAATCTGTTTTTAATTTTACTGGAAACACTAACATGTATGTTGGAAATGTAATGGAGCTATGTTTGTTTTATCGCTTGTTTTTTATGCACTATTGCTAAAGATCTTGAATGTTTTTATACAGCCTAGAAAACAAACACTGACTTTGTTAATTGTGAAATAACACTGCGTTAATGTACAGAATGGGTAGTTTAAACATCCAAGAAAGGTGCTAGCTTTCTGCTACAGTGTGTCCTTACATAAGAATCATAGGCAGCTTGTTTGGTCTGACCTTTACAAATAAGCACAAGCAGCAGTTTTAAAGATAACTCCAGCACCACTGGTAGTCTTTCCTGCAGACAGACAGACAGACTTCAAAACCACAGAGAGCTGTCTGAGTTCATTAAGAACGGAGTATTTACTTATTTATCTCCCATTCCAGCAGCATGCAAATACTTAAGTTAACTTGTTAAAAATAAACTCAAATAAAACTAAACCAAATAAGGTCAAACTGTGACACACACGGGAGGTTATGCGTTGGTAGTTGTAAGAGAACTAGGGCAAATGTTCAGGAGATAGAAACAGAGGCGTGAGAACAGAGCAGTGAGACTATAACAGAGGAGGAAATTATAGATCAGGTTTTCCCCTTATTTGCTGCATTGTGCAGATTTAGGGGATATAACTCAATAACTAGCTTGATGAGCACAAATGTGAGTTAAATTGTGGTGGAAATTAAAACTATGTCATTGGTTATCCCTGTGAATCTGTGTCTGAGGAGAGCCAGCAGCAAATAATGTGCAGAATCGCACTTGAGTCTTTGTATGACAGATGATTAGAAGATGATTAGATCAGTGAGGAATCATACCAACATGAATCCTTCTCCCCCCACATAACAACAATTCTGATGTCATTAACTTTTGAATCTTAACTAAATTAGAGGTTTGTGTGTTGACATTTACGGCTTTCAAACAGAGCAGCGAGCTTTCTGGCTGATTGCACTAACACGTCAGCTGATAATTCAGGAAGAAGAATACACATGAGAAGATTGGACAGCATTGTTCTCCAAATGACAAGATCTGTCTTCTTCTCCGCCTTCTTAATTATCTTTCTCGATTATAATTACACGTGTGGAGGTCTGCGGGGCAGGCATGGTGATGTTGTACTGTCTTCTGCTGTATCTGCAATTAGATAAAGTAAAAAAAATAAATAAATAAATAAAAAATAAATAAAAAAAAAATAAAAATAAATATATATATATATATATATATATATAAAATACAAGAGATATTGTACAGACTGCAGAGCCTATTTAAAACGACAGCATGCAAAATGCTGAACGAGACTGAGTCCAAATAAAGGAGTATCAATATTTCTTTAAGTGTTGCTCATAACGAGGCCCGTAAATAGCTGACACAGTTGAAGCTTTCTTTGAACGGTGAGTGACCTGCGGGTCCCTACACAGCCTTACCGTTCTCCCTTAATGAAGCAGATGAATACATGATTGGAGGCATTGTCTGATCTCCCATCAGTATGTCTCCATGGGGTTACTAAAGACCCCAGGGGAGTGATCCTCCTGATCTTCCCCTTTATCCTTTAAAATACTCTTTTTTTTCTTCTGCTTTCTTCTTTTTGAAACATCCATCTCTCTCTTGCCACCCTCCACCTCTGCCTCCTTTCTCCGCATCCCTGTTCCCTCACCATCTGTGATCTTAATCTCCTCTAAAACATCTTTTCCTTGACTGTGGGAGTTGGCAGATAGCGAAGGCCACCGTCCAACTCTTACTGACTCATCTAGTCATAAACAACTGGTGGGCGTCGACATGCTGGTGGCCCTCTGGTTTCAGTTGCCTTTGTGACAGGTCATTTTTTTATGATCTCCATTGTTATTGTCCCAGTTATTGTTTTTCTTCCTCCTGCTTTCAGACAAGGGTAAAAGTGCAACTCTTTGAGTTCAGGAAATTTCACTCTCTAGGTCTGAAAACAAAGATGACAGTAATAAAAAGGAGAACCAATTGCTTTTTCATTTCATTGCCACTGGGAAATCAGGCAGACATAGTAATAAAGGGGCTATAATAATAAAGTTTAGGAAAAAGGACCTATGGCTTTCCATCCCCTAAGCAACCCACTAGCACTAGCCACTGAGGACTATACACTTGCTCAGGGTCATCCATATAACTGGAGTGAAGGTGAGAATGTGAAAAGAGAAGAATGGCTAGTCTCAAGACACAGAACAGAGAAGTAGATCACTGCATTAAACCTCCTACTTTACTGATGCTTACAAATATAGATTATTTTATGATCCACTCTGTACAGATTTATAGGGAAGTCAAGACAAGACACTGATTTAGTGTTAGTCACAAACTGAGCTAAAACCAGATTTTCACTGTATATCTTTGGTTTTTACATATCCTACAGAAACCTATTGCAATAGTTTCCTGAAATTTTCACCCATTCCTCATGAAACAAATGGTATAACTATCAGGTGTGTTTGATGCTTTAGGTTACTATGTTCACACAGCAGGAAAATGTGACCCAAATGCAATTTTTATTTTTATTTTTTTTAAATATGCCACCCAAATCTGACTTTTTCGTTACTGCTGTCAGGTCAAGGCATGCAAGCAGTTTTTTTTTTATTTTTCATTCTGATACTGGAATAATTTTGGCTCGTATCAACTAAGACCTTGTTTCACTGCAAATAATATCACTTCATCAATGTCTTCTGAAGTTGATTTCAGACAATCCTTTCATTGTCGGGGCACAGAACCAGTCTCTGCTATGGTAAGTCGACTGTTTCTCTATGGCACTTTGGGGTCGTAAAAATAACTCAGAATGATTTCCAAGAACTGCAGTCAGCCAGTCAAACTCAAACACTTTCAAATTTATATACACCGATAGTCAGAAGAGCAGGCAAATTGGAGTTCCAGGCATGGACATGTGGCAGGAATCACTTTGCGGGACGACTACTCTTTCCACTGAGCCCCCAACCCCGCACTCCGCACGATGGCTGGACATTCCCAGGGTGTTTATCCCTGGACATAATGGTTTGAACGGATTAATCCAATTCAGGCATATGGAACCCAGATGCCTGAATTTTGTCTGGTTGTCTCCTTCAGGCATCTGGAGACAACCAGACAAAAAAAAGTCTATTTTGCGAGTTTTATTTTTGTGTGTACCAGAATTCAGTTGTACATAAATTGCAAGCAACTTGTTTGAATGAGGACACTTATTTTCCTGCCAAAGAAAATAATGCAGGAAATCAACCTTTGTAAAACCAAACAGTTAACAGAGAGTATATTAGTTTAGTGCAGCTAGAGGATGTTGGATTGCTAGATCGGAAAAAAAAAACACAGAAAATCTCAGCTTCATTTGCAATGATGTAATTGTGTTGTGATGAAAATAGAAAGAATTTCAGCATGATTTAGACATCTTTACTTCGGCTTATTATGTTTTGTTATGACAATCCCAAGTTAATTTCATTATGATGCATTGGAGGAGGAAAAAAAAACAACAAAAGACTGATGTGTGAAAATTAAAGCAGAGATCTGGCCACAGCACATATACGTTTTATCTGTTTACTAGACAGAATGAAAAACATCATGCTAAATATGCCTGGCTGAGTAACTCCCATCAAGAAGCTCTATGAACGTACAGTATTTCCCTACAACACCTGTTCATTTAAGAAACACAGCTAGCTTCATATGATCTCTCACTAATGAAGTAGTTCAACAATAGGAGAGACGAAAGAGTCAGATGTATGTTGGGACAGTTCAGAACCTCATGACTCACTCAATCAGCTTTTCAAAAACCTGGAGCTGTGGTACGATTTATACTTTTATAACAAGTTGTATTTTTACAGAAAGAAGTATGCTTTTCTCCTGTAGATAATCTAACTTAACATTAAAGAAGCTGGACTTTTAGACATAAATCTTTGAATTCCCTTAAAAATATGGGCCTTAACACCACAGTTGTGCAAAGAAATCTACATCTGAAAAGTACCCCTAGATCATTAAAGGTCTAGATAGGCACCAGAAACTCCCGACCCCACTAAGGGACAAAAGGTGCAAGAAAATGGATGGAAAATGGATGGATGGATTTCTTATGTTTTTAATGTTTTCTTCCTAGATTTCTGGGTTTCTATGGCCTACAGCCACGGCGTTGATTTTGGTTTTTTCATTGCATTTTTTAGAGTGTCCATGACAGAATATATTTTTTATACTTTGACCAATTTATAACCATAGAATTAAGTAAAAGTGCTTAATTCAGTACAGCGAAGCAAACTGGTGGGATATTACTGGACTAAAAAGAGTTTGCCAGGGGTATTTTTCAACTCTTATGTCAAAGAGCCCAAGTCTTAAGTCTTAATTATTCTTTTGTCTCAGTTGTTGCAGCAGGAACATCATGTGCACTGACTGTAGTTTTTGGCACAGTTGTCCTGGGTTTGATTCTTCATCCTCTTTCCTATCAAATCACTGTTCAATTAAGGCCACAGGTGAAAAACAATCTTAACAAAAAAAAATACAATAAAAAATCCAGTCTTACAGCCTGATCTTCTAAATGTTTACTTGTACAAAAACAACCAATTTTATAGCTACATCTGTGCAAATCTGTTCCACAAACACACAAACAGGATTATTGGCACAATGAAGAGAATAGCAAGCACAATAGGTTTAGGGCCAATAGAGAGCACACAAAGGGAGTGTTGGGATTTGTTTTGCTCATCATTGTCATTGCACCCTCTGACACTCTCCATGATCACAGCCAAAATCCTCATTAAAAGATGGCGGTCTGCACCACATTTGGACGTGCATTTAATAGGACGTGCAAACTTTGTAGATTGCAAAAAATAAAATGAATAAACTGCTCTAAATTGCTCTTCTCAGGTCAGTCATAATTAGAGAATGACAATGTATTCCCCCCTCAGATAAGAAGTAAAGGTGAGCCTTTAAGACAGGCAAATATTCATAATCCTGATGGAACAACCATGCAAGCCATGTTGGTCGTAAACCGCACAAAAGCTGACATTTACTAAGTCTGTTTAATTACAAAAAGTTTTTTTTTCTTTTTTCCCCCTCTTCCTTTCTTAACCTAAAGCATCAGTCATTGCAGGGGCATTGTTGTATTGCTCATTACATTACCACACTGAGCAGCTATCTCCACATGAACATCCAAGTTAATGGGCCACAATAAAGACACCACTGTCTTCGTTTTATGGCTCAGTTTTCTAATGGCCTACTTGGGTTTCCTGAATGTTGTCTCACAGGAGTCATCGAGGTCTCTTTAAGATATCCAATATTCTCAACACACTCCTTTCCTCCTGGCTCATGCCTCCCTCGATCCATTTTTTCCACTCTTATCCCAATCCCCAGTCTTACATTTTTGACAGCTACAGGCAGCTTGCAGTAGCCCAGGGCCTTTTCTTGTGCCTTTGGTTTCATTAGCGGGCCCCAGATGCTTAGCTGCTTACAAAATTATAAAGGGCCGAAGCCAACCGCCTCCAGATGGGGCCCATCTATATTCAGATGAACTGTTTCCTCGCAGTCAGAGCAATCCCACCCTGATGTCCTACAGTGTTGTCAACAAACTTGCTGACAAACACAAACACAAGCAAGTACAAACAGATGCACACATTCATAGAGCAAGCCATGTGCACACACCCAAAGCCACCCAGGCAGAAGGAAACCTACACATGCTCACAAATTTGGGTGGCATTGCTCTACACAAAGACAATAGTTTTTATGGGGTTTCAAAGTTTGTGCTGTCAGGATGTGCTTTTATCTGGCATTGTGAATTGGACAGAAATGGAGGTAGGGGGGAGTTTATGGCCATTTTGGAAATGGCCCAATGGACATTTTCAGACATCAACAGTATGAACATCTTCAAACACACGAAAGCTTCAGCTCCCAGTGATAGCTACAATTTTATACTACATCTGTTGCAAATAAACTTTAGATACTTGAAATACCTGCAATTTACTCAGCATTATATGGGATACATGACATGGGCAAATAGCTAGTATCACCTGCTAGGACTGAGAACGCAAACAAATTGTCCTACTATCAATATGTCATACTTCCATCTCAGTTACAACAGGAAAATATGTAGGGCGACAAACTCTGCACCAGGATTTAAATTGCAGCCCTGAGTTTTGATACGGTTCAGTTCCTGAAAAATTTACGCTCCAGTTCACTACTTTCTTGTTTAAGGCCTAGGAAAATTCAAGTCAAAGTGACAGGAAAACAGTTTCAGTAAAATATTTACCCACTCCTCCTCTGCTTTCTCCTCCTCATCCCAACCAAATAAAACAAAGTGAAGGGCACAGATTTAAGTATTTTTGGAAACCTCGAGATGAACATGCGCAGAAGAAACCTGATAGACGCAAAGGATTGACAGAGTTAATGGATGTTGCAGAATGTGTGATGCAACTTTCTCTATGAATGTAATCATTAAGCTGGCAATCGTGACACTAAGCCTGTTATGTTAGGATAATCGTGTAACTACAACCCAAACTTCACCAAGACAACAGTCTGTACTGAAGGGAACAGTGAAGAAAGGTAAGAGTAGAAGAGTAACGTCTTCTGCCATCATCTGTGAGGTAATGTCATTGGTCCAAGTTAAAAAGCTCAACAAATTGAAAAAATAGCCTGTTTCTGTTCTGGAGAAACAGAAGCAGCCTGGAAATGATTCTTTACAAAATGAAGAGTATCACATCCTCGATCAGATTGGTATACAGTATCTTCAGTCAGAGGGTTCCACAAATTCGCTGTAATACTGTCCACTACAGGATATTCTTCTTGACCACAGCCATCACTATTGTGAACAGTTATGAATAAACTTGGATCATATACAACAGTAATTATTTTCCCTTTATGAATCAATTAAATATGTTTGACTTTAAATTGAAATTGTGTTTTATTGCATTACTAAAAGAAATATTTAGCTTTCTCTGCAAAAAAAAAATCTTATTTCTTTACAACATTCCTGTAATCTGTGGTAGGTTTCTAACAAACACTTCTTTAAGTATATATTCAGGGCTCAGTTGGTCTTCAGTCCGTAAAAGGTGACACAAATTGGCTTTGCAGGGCTTGAATTGAAAAAAACAAAACAAAAAAATAAACCCGCTTTTTAAAAATTTTATTTTGGTACATCATATTCAATGCGATCTGGGGTTGACACTCCAAGGTGTGGCGGACCAGAAATAGTTTTTTAACCTGTTCTATTCAGACGTGTGTATGCTTTTAACAAAACCATCCAATGTTGAAATCTAGCGACGTGCTCTGACTCAGTGCAATTCAGAATGATGTGTCCATTGTGTGTTAAAAGCACCAGTTAACAGGACCCACCATAATACGCCTGACATGTTGGGTTCAACCTGACCATGAGCTCTTGATCTTAGCTTCGTCACACAATAGTGGCAGGTGGCCATGTCTTGTAAAGGAAGCTCGGACCTTCACGTCTTGCAGTTTATGTGTAACATAACTCAAGAATAAGCAGCTGTAAAATGTGTTTGGATTTACTGGGCTTAACCTGATCAAATATTTTGCCAAGTTCATAAGAACAGACTTCCCGAACAAGATGGGGTGAAGGTGAGGTCCTCCGCCTGCAATACTAAAGACAGCTTGGACTTACAGTATAGTAATCATCAGGCTGTTGGCTGCAGAAAAACTGCAACGCCTCACCTAGTCCATTATAAGATGACACAACCAATTTGTACCTCTGCCTACTGCAATCTACCAAATCTCCCTTGACAAAAGCATTTAGATTAGAGCGCTTTCAGAGGGAGGGCTGTGCTGACATGCCTACCCAGCCTGTAAAAGAGGAAATGAAGTGGCTTTTTAATTCTCCTCCAGGCAAACATAAAACTGTCCAGGTAAGTCATTTTGTGGGTTGAATGGAGAGTCAGGGGCAACGTGCCTCTCTGTCGTAATACACTTACTATTTCATTGCGAAACTTGGCATATGTGGTGCTGTGCACACCCACAGACACACATTGTATCCTTATCAGCCAGAAGATTATTAATCTATTTGCTACATTTTGTCCCATTATTTCCTCCACATAATCCTCTTTCACAACCTCTGGCAGCATACTAATGAGTTTCTGTGAACAAGAAAAATGTGTGAGCTGTTGACTGATGCAGTTGGAGCTTCTCCCTCTCTTGTTCTTTATCCTAATTTGTTCTACCTAAAAGAATAAAGACTTGCAGAATGCACCGAGAAGTAGAAACAGAAAAGTGGCCTTTCATATTAAAGAACGGCTCTTTTCTCTCGACTCTTTAAATGACGACACGAATGAAAACATTTTTGTAATCAAATTGTATGAAATACACACAGCTTACCAAGTTTGGATTTGAGTCAAAACAACTTTATATAACATGTAATGTCTTCTTTTTCTTAATTGCAGTCAGTTATTTTAAGGTGAAAAGGGAGTAATATACAGTGTGTTTATAAAGTACATCCCAAACATAATTTAACCACAAAGTCAATTGCAATTTATTTTATGCCATATAGACCAACACAAAGTGGAGCCTAATTTGGCTTTCAAATTAGCAAATGCAAATATGAAAAGTGCAGCATGCGTTTTTGCTCAGCCTCTCTGAGTTGATACTTTTCTAGAACCACAAGACGTTTTAGGCAAGTCATGCATATTTTGATGTTTCAAAGCAATCGGTTTAATGTACTGCACTGTAGCTAAAGAAATGTCGTTCTGGCTGCATGTTTCTGACTGTTGTTGTTCTGGACGGTGAACGTTTGCCTCTATCCCAGGTCTTTTGAAGCCCCCTGCAGATTTTTGTCAAGGATTTCCCTGTATTTAGTTTGATCCAACTGACAAGATTCCCTGTCCTTTACTGTTTTTGAAACAGAAGTTTGTGGTTGTAATATGACTAAATGTTAAAAAATTCAAGCCACATTTATTGCCTTCGTTTACTTCTGTCCTTACTCTAGTTTGGGGGGGGGGGAAGTCCAGCACTTCATTAAACAATGGTGATTGGGAGGGAACATTGTATCAATCAATCAATCAATCAAATTTTATTTGTATAGCACACTTCAGCAGCAAGGCATTTCAAAGTGCTTTACATAATAAAAATAAAAATAAAAACAGAATAAACAGTGAGAGAGAGAGAGAGAGATTTTTAAAAGATTAAAAACATTATTAAAAGTAAAGATATAAACATTAAAAACATCGATCCAGGTGAGGACTTGCCCTTATTGGGTCTCCTCGAACAGAGTTTTAGCAGAGCGACATCATACAAGGTTTCTCAAACCTAAGACATACAACAAAACCCGCAATTTAGCCATAAGCAACTCTAAACAGGTGGGTTTTAAGTTGAGATTTAAAGGCACCCAGTGTTTCAGCTGTTTTACAGTTTTCTGTAAGTTTGTTCCAAATATGTGGTGCATAGAAACTGAATGTTGCTTCTCCTCGTTTGGTTCTGGTTCTGGTTCTGGGGATGCAGAGCAGAACCAGAAGATCTGAGGGGTCTAGACAGTTGGTACAGCAATAACAGATCTTTGTATATAACATTTCTTTAATATTAGCATCTAAAAATGAAATCACAAGAAGATTCACATGATTGTTAAAGTTTCCACTGCTAAATGAAATCAAGAAAGCATTGAGCCCCTTTGGAATTATCTCATGTCTCAGTGAGATGGAGGCCTGAGGCACAGTAGACTGCAGGTATAATAAATGTGCTTCAGATCAACATGGCAGTAAAGCTTTTGAACAGAGAAAGATGAGTGTGAAAAGCCAGTAAACTGGTTTTAAGGTTCAGTTCTAAGGCCAGGTAAAGAAAGCTGAGGAAACAAAGACATAGCTGAAGCAGAACAACGTCCTAAATATGAACAGAAATTGGTTTTTGTTTAAATGATCAGCTAGACATGAAAACAAATCAAGCGTTTTATTATACCACCAAAACACTTGTGGCTAATAGCCTTTATTACATTCTGAGGATACTATATAGGTAGGATTTGTTTCATTTCCTCTTATCTTTAGGGAGTCATATGCAGGAGGCCAGGCCATTCTCGTTTATATTACTTCTGTGTATGCTTAGATTATGCATGCGTCTCAAAATCCGACCAAAGGACAGAAAGGTAAAGGCAAGAATTGAGCCTCTGAGTGTTTTCAGACAATGTAGTGGAGGGTTGCTTGGTGTTTTTCTGCAGAGGATCTGGTAAGAAATCAGTCGTTCGTCTCGGTTTTATTGCTCAAATTAACCGAGACGGTCCTTGTCCTGTTTGCCCTTAATTAACAAGCGTTCAATTCCCCTATTAATTAGCACAAGCTATTAGCTATTTTACATCACTCTTCATTTGTCGACAATTAAAATGTCTATTATTAAAAGGCATGGCACATAGTTAATTGCGCACGCGGCTCAGCGGCAGGCGAGGAGCCGAGCGAGATGTGCGCCGAGCCTTAGGAGGAGTCTGTGAGGTCTGCTGTAGTTATCATACAGCCTTTACATTTTGTTCGTCTTCAATTTGCTGCCTGGCACTCCGTCCCAGGGAGAGAAACCATCTCCCTGACCATCATCACACACTGCCCATGTTCAGAGTCAGATGGCCCTGCTCAGCACTGCTGCAGTTGGAGGAAAGGAGGCGTGCGGTATAGGATAAGAGGTTTCTTTCAGGCTGACAAGTGCAATTTTCCTCCGCCACTTCAAGCCGTATGAGTAAAACATACAACAAATACAAGTAGATCTGGTTCATCTGCTGTGCTGAATGAGTTTTGTTTTTAGTTTGGCCACTTTTATAAACTTTACAGTTTCATGCATTACAGTTTTTATTATTCAGACAATCTGATTGAATTTAATTTAAATGGAGCAAATTAGATGCAACATAACTGGGTATGAATTGGGCCTATAAGTGCCAAAAGGTGTCGGGAAAAGACCCATTCTCCATTGGTGCTGTAGAAATAAACCCAACTTTTTTGGTTTTAAGAAAATATTTTTTGACTCTATAAGACTACTATTTTGAAACTTAAAAAGTCACAACAGAGACAGACAGGATAACATTAACATCATAACAATAGTAAACTCCTCCACATGCTAAATTATCACCATAAATCAAATTCAATAAATACATCCATTTGGATTGCTTTAATCAAAGGTGAGCTTTGTTTCTTCCCTTGAAGATGCGAGTGGCCTACTGCTGGGCATGAGAACATTTTTGTGGGAGATGTTTTGCAATTGACACACAAAGCACTGAAGTAACATCAAAAATCTATTTTCCATTCACCGCCCTTGCAGGTAAACAATGCAATTTCGTATTTTACCACATTGGAAACTCCTCTCTGAATGACAAAGTAAACCAATTCACTACATTTTAAGCATAAAACGAACTTTTAGAGATGTTCAACTTTTCAAAAGATAACATACCGTAAAATTCCACAGACATATTTCAAATTGCTTGTTATTTCCAGAGAGTTTGCTATTTTTGTGTATCCATGTGTAAAGGTGCTTGATTGATATACTATCCACTTACAACAATTTACTTCCGATCTACTTTCTGCTAAACTCTGGTTAGTCACAAGCTTCTCTTTTGTCTTTTGTTTTGTTTAGGCGGAGACACGAAATAAAACACTGGATCTGCAGTCAAGTTTAGTTAAGGTTGCAGATTTCATTAAGAAAAGTAAAATAATTGCCAACGCTATATTTTTGTTATATTTTCCTGGTTAGGTCTACAGTCAGCTACTGGCTAAAATATCTGGATTGTTTATTTGTAGCACCTTTACAATCCATGATTGAATAAAACAAACTGGCAACATCAAGTTTAATAAACTGCATAAAGAATAAGTAAAAATGTATAACAAAGTTGCATATTTGAAGATATAAACAACCACTGAATTCACTGAGTCACAAACACACTAGCAAACTAAAACATGAGCAGGAAGAATCACACAGACCAGCAGACATATCCAGCGTCTTCCTCTCACCTCTCCTCCCCCCTTCACCCTCTGCCAGGACTTAACAGGTGGCAAGTCAGAAAATAAAAAAACAAAAACACAGGACGGAGAATTTGTGATTGACAGAACAATTACTGCAAACATGCACCTTGATGGGGAGGCAGACACTTCCAAATAGAATTTCACTTTTGCTGTTGCATCACCTGCTTACAGGAGGGATTTCAGTTGAGATGCAAAAGCTACCTGACTGACTCACTGATTGACTGACTGTATGTATGTGTCAGACAAGCAGCTGTGCACAGCTGTGCTTGTAAAATAAACAAAAAGGAAAAAAAAAATCTGAACTCTGTTTTATTTGTTGTGCCCCATAATAAAGTGCGAGGGAAAAAACAGATTTACCCTTCATCAAGGTTGGTTGGTTCCAACTTTAGAAGCAATGTTTGGCAACTAATCCCACCCCCCCCACTACCCCACCCAACTCTGACTGTTCATCCGTTAGCTCAGTTAGAGGTGAAGCTATTTTTACACCCACAGACTAAACAAAAAAGCGAAAAGTTAATTAAAGGAGACACTCCAAATCAGTGTGTTTGATATATAAATCATTGTGAATATCCTCTTTGTAATTAAATTAGCAAGTAGGGTTTACATTTTTCTGAATGGTTTAAATAGAGTGCTTTTCTAAAAGGTTCAAAAACACACAAAGTGTAAATAAGTCGACTGCTGCATTTAGTAGAAGTCAGTTAGATTAACCGTAAAATATCCCGATACAATAAAATGGCATTGGACTGAACTCAGTGAGTTGAGTCAACAAGAGAAAAAGGAAGTTTCAGATAAACTGTCAAGATTCACGCTGAGTACGAGTTTGGTAATCAGGCAATGATTTGAGTACAAGTACCTAAATCTACAGTCTGAGGATCATTAATGCTAGATTTATATTGTCACTCTCACTGAAATGGTGTCGACTGGTATTTTATCAAAAAGAGGCGTCTGAAGATGAGAATCTGACCTTATTTACTCAAAAATCACTCCATTAAGCACACCGGGCTTCTAAAAGCTTGGAATCTTTTTTACCTCCAGAAGTGTTTTATTGTTTTGTGACAGATTCAACCAAACGTTGGAAACCTTGTTTAGAGATTTCAGTCTATATAGATGTGCTATGATCACGTGCTGCTGCAGTTTTCTCTGCCGTACATCCACAATGAGGATCACCTATTATTCTAAATCCCAGAGGAGTTCTCTTTGATGTGCAGACCACTGGAGTACAATGAACTGATGTTAAATAAACTAGTTGTAGATAATTTGAGCTTTGTGACATGGTGCATTATCTTGCAAAAGTAGCCATTAGAAGATGGGAAAACATTGTCTTACAGGGATGAATATGGTCAAAAAGAATATTACAGTAAGCTGAAGAGATCAAATGCTGCCCAAATATGCCAAGAACATATTTCACACACTTTTACACCAATACCAGACTAAACTACTGTTATAGAAAAGGATCAATTCACACTTTCAAAGTTACATCAAATCCTGACCCCACTATCTGAATGTTGCAGTTGAAATCACCGGACACATTAGACGACGCAAAATCTAAAAAAATAAATAAAACCCAACATGATCAGCCTGCACAAACTGCAGCTTTCATTTCCTGTTCTTAGCAAACAAGACCAGTATCCGGTGTAGTGTTCCGCTGCACAAGCCCATCTGCTTGAGTTTCCACATGTTGTGCGCTCAGAGATTGACATCTTGTTTATGATGGCTGGTGAGGTAAGTTACTGTGAACCATTTTATCATCCTGATCCCGTCTGCCTTTTGTCCACCAACATCGACAAGGTACTTTCTTGCACACAAATATCACTCATTGTGATATTGTATGCTTTTTTTTTTTGCCAAACAAAACTGAAATGGTTGTTTACTAAGTTCCCAGTACATCAGCAGTTTCTGAAACACTCTGACCGCTTGTTGATATCATGTGGAGTCACTTAAATTCCTTGTCTTCCCCATTCTAATGCTCACTTTCACCAACCACATCTAGATGCTTACATGTATTGAGTTACTGCCATGCCATTAGCTGATTCACCATGTACGGTGCGCCTGCATAAGCATTAAAGCAAAACTTATCAATTTTTAAATGGTTTGTTCAATCTTTTGCACACAAACTAATAAAACAATCCATTATTGCAGCCCATTTGTTCAAATTCTATCACACTTTTTCCCTTTTCTTTAATGGCTGATGCAGTCTCGTGCAACCTTGCTGGCCATTATCCCAGTCACCGCATTCTGGCCTCCGACGGCTGCATTACACCATGCTCCCTGACTTTCTAATTAGCTTATCTCGGAAAATAAGGATCCTGAGCAATTCTTTGCTCTAGCAGTCTAACAACAAGCAGACCGCAGGGAGCTCGGTTGGCACTTACTGTCACCGAGGGGGCTGTTGTGTTCGACAGACTAGTACAAGAAAATATGGTTTTCTCTCTTTTCTCTGACTCAGACACTCACACTTTTTCACTCTGAATGTTAAGTCAATTCCCAGTTTCTAGTGCTGATTGGTATTTTTAGAAGTCACAATGAATAATGAATATGGTACTAATGTTGGTGCAAAGTAACAGCTCTGCTCGCATCCAGCTGTTTCTCTATTGCGGTTGTCAGTTTTTCTTTTCCACAGAGCAGAATAAAAAAAAAAAAAAAGAAAAAAAAACTTGAGATGAGTTTAGTTATCTGCTCATGACAACTTCATCATTAATTTGTTGCAAAGTTCAGAAAGTAATTCATTCTCTGCCTGTAAATCTTTTTTTCTTATCAAACATTCAGCCTGCAGCTGTGCTGTAATGTGGGATGATACGGGCTTCCAGTGTCTCCTGGCTAGAAAAGTCATGAAGGGATGGACTGAAGGAAAAAGGGGATTGAGTGAGGGATAAACGATAGATCCCTCCACCTGTAGCAGTGAATGTCCTGCTGGACTGTAATCTGGCAGTTGTCTCTCTCCGAGATGCCCAGCTTTGCCGAGGCCAGTCGAGCTCTGCAGCCTCCAGCACCAAACGAATCCGGAGCCCCAGGACATAAGGCACCTGCACGGGGAGATAAAGGCTTCATCTCCTTAGCTAAAACTGACGATCCTTTTGATAAAAACAGACATAAGGCTGGTGGGCGGTGGGGAGCAATCGTTTGCTGCTCACTCTCTCCACTTCTCTCCTCGGTGTCTACCTGTCTCTAATCTCTGTCTTGTTTTTTTGTGTTTTTCTCCTCCAACCTCCATGTCTGTCTCGACGTCTCAGCTTCCCTCCCTCTCTTCTTCGTTTCCCCCCCGAACCTAAGCTGTGTGAGTTTGGACCAGACAGGTGAAGCTCTCCACTCTGCCGTTTTTATTTATTCCATATCTGTAACTGTCAAAAAGAAGATTGCTAGTTTAGGAGCTGTCTGTGCTTTGTTGTGCTCATGGAAAGTCAAATAGAGGAGGTTGTGTTAAAAGCATCTTGACCACTTTCTGGGGACACAGACAATGACAGCTGTGGTCTTGGAAGCCTAGAAACAGTTGAAAATAGCTTTACAAGTGTGAGAGACTTTTTGCCCCTTCGATGGCATGATGGTGAGAAGAGTGGTTAAAACTAGTTTAGCCTTTGGAGGAAAACAGAGTCAGGTGTCAGCGATGTTAGCTTTTACTACATGAACCCAGAAAGCATGGGTCTTTAAACATCTTTGGGTTTAAATGGTTTAAGAACATAAATTGCAATTTAATATGCTATGGTGCTTTCTGTACAGATCAACAGGTAACTAGAGTATGTACTCTAGTTACCTGTCGGATTACATTAGAGGTCTGCATTATTCCCAGCAAAGCTTTATTTTTTTCCCCAATGTGAAGGTACATTTCCACTGCAGGATCCTTTTCAAACAACCAGGATCCTTTTCAAGCATCCATTCTTCAACAGTTTTTATTTCCATTGCAAGAATCAGGACTAACTCAGATTAAGAGTGGAACTCTACCTCAGCAAATGGCCTTGGTAGGTGACAAGTATTTTGTAGATGTACCCTTAACTGATGCTGTTTTGTTGATTTCAGGTTTCTATGCAATTATTACTGCTTGGATATTCCCAACATTAACATAAAATACTATTTATAAATATGTTTAACATTGTTATGACCTCTAGGAAAATGCAAAACTCAATATACTAAATGTGGCTATTATTTTCTCACTCCGAAACATTAACATGAAGCCATTAGCACTTACAAGCAGAACTATCAACAACTACCAATTTTAAAGTAACTAAGGGTGTTTTCACACCTGAAAGTCCGGTAGGCTCGGTACGATCAGGGATCAAAATTGCAACATTTGTTCCATTTTCAGGACTGTAGTTCGCATTCACACTACGCTGTGTCAAATGACTCAAACTAACTGAAAAACTTGTTCCCCCCGTCACCTTTGGTGGCGCTGCAGCAAGAACTACTGAAGGAATTGACACAAAAACCTCTGAAGAACGCAAAGAGTGGAGGCTCTTTTTGGTCGAACTCCACAGCATTTGCAGGTTGCTCTTGGATCCAGTGCCAAGAATAGCATCTAGTTCATCATACCAAGGAAATGTGTCCTTTGCGTCTCCTGAACTTCCACTTGTCCTTAGCATGTCACGCATTTTGATGTATTTACGGCAACGTCTTTTCACCTTAGTGTGGCATTGTGCAACTGTACGAGGGAATCCCAATGCCTCCATTTTCACACTAATTAACTTCAAAACCTCATTTATGTGAGTGGTTACAAGTAGCTGCGATATATTTTCTTCTGACCATATTTCTGAGGGCCTTTACCTCCTCTTCACTCCACGTCTGACCAGGAGTCGTTTTTTCCATAAAGATGCAAATTTTGGTTTTCATCTTTAAGTGTAAAAAGTAAATGGGCTTGTCAAAGTCATGCTTATTGGCCAACTCATAATGTTGTAGAATTTATACTCAGAGTTATATTTACAGTTTATAGACTAATAATTCATGAATCAATACATTTTGAAAACTTGATCCGACTTGGAACTGATTTAAATTCAGCTATGTTTTGTATCCAACGTAATATAATCAGACATTATCGCTGCAGAACTCCAGGTTGTGACCCTGACTGGACCTCTTCTCTGCTTCAAAAGCATCAAAAAATAACTGTGTCTCGGCAAAATTTACAGTTTGCTACCGTTAAACTTTTCCCTGAAATTTAAGCCATTCGTAAGAAGAAAAACTGTGTAATTCCTAAAAAAGACTCATGTTATAGTTTTACTGGTAAAAATCAGAACTATTTTAAGGCTGCAGTCTCTCTTTGTTCTACACAAATTCAACAGCTGAACCAGACTGCTATAAAGAAGCACTTGAGCAGTAGTAGGACTGGTCCTTTCACCATCAGCAAAAATGACTTACATCAACAGCGCGATAAATTGCCTGGATAATATAGGAGATTCCAGGAAACTAGGTTGGGATGGAATGTTCCAGATGCCTTTAGATACTCATAGAGCTTTATTACATTATAGATGTCATATGACGTAGACATACTCCTGGTTCTGTAGCAAACTATCAGAGCAACTACTTTCATCCGAAAGATAAAGAAAAATTCAAAGCATACTATTCTCTGAATAAATTGATGGAGTGAGCGAGCGCACAAGGAGACACATTGAATCTAAGAAAACAGTCATACCTCCGCATGAGCAAACAACAGACAGCTGCAACTAAACAAGGAATGAAAACAAAGAGAGCAAGGAGGTTAAGTTAAGATGCACCACGCTGCACTGTGCTGTACGGCAGACAGCAGTTCATTTTTCCTGACTACGGTGTCGTGCCCATTGTCTCTTCCTATTAGCCTGCGCCCGGCATGCCATCGTCGGTGCGAGCACGAAGCCAGCAGACTTGCACAGCTCAGGGTGGCAGATGCCTGCCGCTTTTGCCGATGCCCTCCATCAACCGATGACAGATGTCAGGGCTCCTCTTGGATGGCAACACTTCATCATGCTCCCCTGTTCTCCGCCCCGCTGGATACACCAGCCTGCTTGGCAGACACCGTGCCCAACCTCACTGCACCATGCCCATTCCCTCCTGCCCCACCTATTCATTCACTCTCACGCGTGCATACACATCTCTGCATCCATCAGTCAAGCGTTATTACATCAGACAGCCATCAGGCTCCAAACCATAGGATCACATGCTAATGCACCCAGATGCATCCAATCTGGAAAGCTAAAGTTTCGGGTCTGTGAGGTGAGCATTTGTGTGTGTGTGTGTGTGTGTGTGTGTGTGTGTGTGTGTGTGTGTGTGTGTGTGTGTGTGTGTGTGTGTGTGTGTGTGCGTGCGTGCGTGCGTGCGTGCGTGCGTGTGTGTGTGTTTGTTTGTTAGGGAACATGTGAGTAAACTAGATCAGAGACCCATTTCAAAGTTGGAAAAAGTAATTAAAAAAAACATAACTTCTGTTTGTGAATAATTAAAACAGATAAAAATTACAAAATGCACAGTGAGATGTGCAAGATGAACATTTCTACTTACCATTTTGGCCGACTGGTAGACTTGACTACAGGGGACATGCCTTCTCTGTAGAGACTCTTGGTCTTTGAGAAGTTAACAATGTTGAAAATTACCCGCTGAAATAAAACACAAATTAACAGATGATTTCAAAATGCATTATTTTCAAGTTATAGTGTAAAGTAATTCATATAATGTAGTAAAAACATGCTTGCAAAATGAACAGAAATTGACTCAAATAGAGCCTCAAAAATGTTATTTGATGAGAACTAATCACTAATGTATCAATTCTTCTGTGTCGTGGGAAGTGATTAATGTTATTAGAAGATTTTTACAGAGATCTGAAAACCTTGGTGTGCACAGTAAAACTGAAGGATCTACTGAGATCCTCAACTCAGGCAGGAGAGTTTGTAGATGTACAACTCTATCAATTTTTCTAAACCATTAACACATTAAACATAACACAGATTATAGTTTTGTAAAATTATGAAAACTGTGTATAAGTACCTTTACAAGGTACAGTATAGTTCAGAAGTATATAAATATATATATATATATATATATAAAT
>CAEGAF010007924.1:0-10716 GCA_903067075.1 Micropoecilia bifurca
ATATATAGATATATATATAGATATAGATATAGATATAGATAGATATATATATAGATATAGATAGATATATATATAGATATATAGATATAGATATATATAGATATAGATATAGATAGATATATATATAGATATATATATATCTATATATCTATATATATATATCTATCTATATCTATATATATATAGGAAACTTCAGTAATATTTGTCAACAACATAGCATTTGGGCCCTTGCAAAGCGTCAACAGAGAAACCATGAATATTGTGACAAGAAACACAGGAGATGTTGAATAATGAATTAATGCCAAAATGAAAATTAGAAACACACACATTTATAGTAATTTTAAAGGTCAATTTAGTGCACTATTTTACTTCAAATACTCTTTTATGGACTGGACTGGTGGGATAAAGCTTCAATGCCAGAAAAAAACTAAACAGATGTTGAACAAACAGGCATCATTCTGCAAAGGGATTAATTTAGTTCTGATACTAAAGATATGTAACGACCAATCACTGAAGAAAATATGGCATAGCTATCAACCAGATACTGTACATAATCTGATAACCTGCGATTACTTAATTTCTAAATACTTCGCCACAAAATTATAGTATTTAAGCTTCTATTCGATAAAGGAAATAGCATGAAGAGAAAGCTTTAGGCACTAGAAATAAAACTGCAACTGGACACAGCTGGACAGACTGAAAAATGCAGAATAAACTTCATTTCTTATTCTTGGTATAAAAGGAGAGCCTTTGGAATTTCTCACAAGTCAGATGTGTTTTCATGAAGGAGAGATTTCATGTCCAAAAATAGTCATTTTAAATGAACTTTTTGTGTCTGTGTGAAAGCTACATCTCCTACACCCCTCTTTAGATCAGTAGTGTACGCCCACTGCTCGTGTAGCACATTAACCTTCTGGTTCACTAGTCAATGACTGCAAGTGGAATGACCTGCCATCATGATTATTAAATCCGAAATTATGCTCCTGCTGCATTAATGATGCAACCAGGTGATCTCAGTTTGGTGAAAGGAGAGCTCCATCAACTGGATTTGCATCAAAGATGGATGCACTTTTTTTTTCTTTTCTGTTGCCAGCTCAACCTTTCAAACGTCCTTGAATCCACTTGAACAAAACACATCTACTTAGATTTAATGCATTAAAAAAATTAAAAATGCATGTTCCAATGCCCAGGCTGATGGATACAGAAGTATCCATATTTTCAGTGAATCCAATAATTTGTTTTATAATTAAGATGCTATAGGTAATCGCTGATAAAATGGCATACATTTTTATGATGTACAAATTAATATGGTTATAATGTACTGAAAACAATGGTGACTAAGTGATTGTTAAATTGAACTCTTTTGGGTAGTTTGTAACCTATAGCTGGTTAAGCATTACTATCTTTTTTGCTGGACTGTTTCTGAGCTCATTTTTCCTAGGCATTTTTGTTCAACACTACATTTTAACAAACATGTTATAATGTTATAGCTCTTTAAATAAAACCTGAATAATTCACTCCAACTGACATCCCTTGAAATGACAACATGGTATCTTAGTTCATCTTCCAATTACCTGCTCATCTTTTAGAAGTTGATGTTTATCTTGCCTCCTACAAGCACTTAATCTTTTTTTTCTTTAACAGATTATGTCATGTTACAATTGTGTTCAGGCTTTTAGCTTACAATGGTTATAATTACTATGATGTCTAAAGTCAAGAAATATGTAAAAGGCATGAAAGAAAGGGAGCACAAAGATGCACAGGACACAGCCAGAAGTCACAAAACAGAGATGATGTTACCAGGGTCGTATTTAGGAGGATGTGGGCTCTTGGACATCAGCTAATTTATGGGCCCTGTTCACAAAAAAACATCTTGGGGGATGCAAGTATAAATTATGGTTATATTGTGTAAAACATGATGACAACCGGCATCATTTTGAAGTTTCCAAAACCAGAAAAAAGCAATAGGTGTAAGGGTATAACTTGTAACACTAGTACAATATACATAAAAGTCATTTGTACACATAAATGCGCAAAAGGGAATAACCTAACCAGCAAAACCAAATCCTTTTGCTCTGGAGATTCACATAAAGCTTCAATTGCATAACTTTCACTCGGTAGAAACTTCAGAAGGAGCTGCTGAGAATGTCCTTCAGGTGACACATATCTTAGGATGAATGTAAGTTGAGCAGCATGTGCAATATGTAAAGTTGAGTTAATAACTGACATTGAGAAGTTGTTGGATGTTTCTGATAAAACACAATTACTCTTTAGGGGAATGAAACTGTCACGTTTTAGGAGAAGGACACGGAGGGGTGCCTGCACCAGCATTGAAAACAGGAGTGGGAAGAATAAATGTAACCAACTGCAACCGATCACTGATTGCCATGTTTCTCTATGTAAAGATTTTAGACAGATGTAAAACTCCCTGATCTAGTTCTGTATACTAATGCCTAATGGGTTCATATGATCTTGAGCCGATCATCTTTGCCAGACCAGCACTATCCTCAGGAGCTACAGCTTGACTTAGCTTGTATTCCTAACTCACTTATTTCATTATCCTAGGGAAAGACATATTTCAAACTAAATATTTTTAGTGAACGAGGTCTACTCTCCTCATTTTTGCAAATCTCACCCACTCTCCTTACACAGTAGAATATTTCTGGAAACAAACTGTGCCCTTAATCCCTACCACTAATGGAATCATTTTGTCAGAAATACCTTTTAAAACCCCAACAATGTTCAGTTTCCAGCAAAAGGCATGGCATTTCATTTAAGGTCAATTTCAGTTGTAGAAACCTGAGGATCAAGAAGTTTAGAAAAATGTGATTGAGCTACTTATCCATCACTGAAAAAGGTTGGTGTGACTTTTTTTAACCTTTTTATCTTTTTAACATATTTTTCTTTAGAAAAAAAATGATCTTTGTCTTTCTGTTTATTCACTGTCACATGCTGTTTTAATTTTAATTATGTAAAGTACTTTGAAATGCCTTGCTGCTGAAATGTGCTACACAAATAAAATTTGATTGATTTTTTTTTTTTTTTTTTGCTTTTTTGGTTAAAATATATGATCTTGTTAATTACATATAAATTATTACATACATTTATTTCATTATATTTCACTGGCCTTAATATACTACAGGACTTGTTATCAACTTCTGTTGATAATTTTAATTCCGAACAATTCAGTTTGCATGAAAATATCCTTAAAATTCTGTACAGCCTTCTTGCATTCTGAAAGCCTTTCTCAACATTCTAAGCCTCTTTTCTCTCTCAGTTTTCATGTAGCTGTGGCCAGCAGAAGTGCCTTATGCTGGAGCTGAAGATGCCTCTTATTTGTGCCCCAAAACTTAACCTCTTTGTGCAGGTTTGAGTGTGAAAGCATCACCTGCAAGGCGCAAGAAGAGATGGGACGCTCCACTAAGCTGGTGTATTATTCATGAGTCACTCCTGTTGAGAGGGCTGTTCTTCAGCATCCAAATCCCGGCTGTGGTTCAATCTGTGCTCTATTCAGTTTTCTGACTGCTGACCATTGATCACAAGCAAGGTAACCAATGCTGAACAGGTACGGGAGCTTTATGGTAGGGAGCTTGAATCGCATCACTGATAGAACAAAGATCCATCAGCAGATGCTGGAAATGGTCCAAGTTTTTCTGCCGTAGCAGATCAGGGAAGCTGAGAGGAGATGCATCTTGGCCATTTGGTAAGCTGTAGAAACGCAGCATGTGGCTGAGATGAGACACCAGTATGGTGAATGTCACATATTGATTAAAGCAGCCGCTGAAAAGAGGGAATGGCGTTCCATGCATTTAATGTCTGAAACTAATTTCATAGAAAATATCAGCAGCACCAGGAAGCATAAAAAAACTGTAGTAAGGTCTGTCTGTGAAAGGTGCCAGAGGCAAGTATCACCTTCTAATGGACCTCATAATATTAATGGACAGTTGAGCACAGTGAATCATTTGTCAACCTTAATTGTCTATCACATATCGAGAGCCAAATGTGACAAGACCACAATACTTTCCCGTCTAGATGTGTCAAGATGATTATCATCAGGCTGCAGAAGAACTATTTAATACGACATATGAATCATTATTATCATATCTGTTAGCCCACTGAGATATGGTCTACATCCGCACTGACAACTTCCATGACAATTTGTGACCTGGAGACTTAAGTCTTGTCATTGACAAAAAAAATAAATAAATAAAGTTAGTTTGTTAACAATCATGTTTTTAATAATAATTATCTAAGAAATCTTGAAAACTGCATTGGATTTTGTCTTTGCACAACACATTTCAAATTTCTACATTGATTTATAAGTCATAAATGTCACCAACAGATGATGCTAAGAACATTTTTACAGACCCGTGTTTTAAACACAGCTGGCAAGCAAAAAAAGGTTTTTCTTTGAAATACTGAAAATATGCCTGTTCAATATCTATTCCCTGTGGCATTCCACCTTGTTACATGTAACTTAATTTACAAACGCATTTGTGATATGCTTTTTTTTTATCTTTATTTTAGGTGTACATTATTTAGGCTGTCACCTGCTGTGAATTTATTGTCAGTCTAGCCATTGAGGTATTTTTTTCTGAAAAAGGCCTTAGTGTGTCCTGTACTAATTTTCCACATTTCATGTGTGTCATCTTGAAGGTTTTCACTTTAGCTCAAAGAAAAAAAAATCCCTTTCTATAATATGACTAATAAATTATTGCCTTTTCATATGTAAGAATTTTTTTAAAGTGAATCAGATTCATTTTGAGTCATTTTCTCAATGTCTCAAAATGCTCTTAGAGCCTCTCAGTACCTTCTTGATGCTGTCAAATTAGTATTAAATATTAAATTTCAGCATGTTTCTGACAGGACCATATTTCAATTCTCTGCTTCTTCTTAGTAACCTCGGTACTCAGAAAAGAAGATTAGCAATAGTCTCTGTGATGTTTGAATAATTGATCAAATCATTTTTAGACTCCACACTAATTAGCAGCTAAAGCTCATATGCAAAGCCGAGGCAGGGAGTAAACTATAAGCGGAAAAACATATAACCGAGATGGAAAATGGGATTTTGCTGTCCAAGGCACAATGTTGAATAATAGCCTTATCAACAAAGCACAACACATCACAGCATGCTGAGATGTTATCACAGCTCATTTCCTCAGTTCATCCTGTGTTTCCAGCAGAATATGCGTTGTTCCCATATCCTTGCACTGCTACCAACATCCTATAAACGCCAGAATACTCAGGTGCTCTGGCAGGGGTCTTTTCTGAAGACAGGGATGAAGAAAGTGGCATGGGTAAGCACATGCATCAGCACTATTAGCAAAAAGTCATCAAACTCCCACCGGGGACGTGCTTGTCATTAAAACAAACCAGAAAAGAACTGATCAGTGCATTAATCAGGGATCACCCGGGTGTCCGTGGCAGGCTGTAGTCCGTGGCGCTCCTGTCCTGGGCTGCACCTGAGGGAGGGCGGTGGGGGATTAACGTAGCGCCCCGCTGCAGCTTCAGTATCTGAAATCTGCCTGAGCTCATCATTTCTGTGCCTCGCTAAGAGACCATGGCTGGATATCAAGCTCAGGCAATCTATTCCTCCGCAGAGTGTTGGCTGACCAGCATCAATGCCACGCATTGTCAAATTATTAATTAAATGCATGCAAGCATAATCAGATGCAGACACAGCCAGACCTCTGGGACAGCAATTGAAGCAGAATCTAAATTGCAAACGTCTTGTTTTTCTTTTTGGTGCGTGTTCTTTTTCAATGCCAGCCAGCTAAGCTGTTTTAAGGAGCAAAACCGTGTGGCTTTTAAAATTTAGCATCACTTTGCATTCATTCAGCTATGTTGTGATGCAAAACATGCACAACCATGACTTTGCTTTGATGATCAACACTCAAAGGAAAATTTGTGCTAATTCAAAAAACTTGTTTGTTACAAACGTTTGCAGGTTTTTCCGGTCAAAAAAAACAACAAACCCTACACCCCTCAGGCTATGCATAAATTTGTCTACATATATAGGACAGATGAGATGCAGGTGCATGCAGTGCTATATATTGTTTTCATTCCCTCTCTGCAGTTCAAAATGTAAATGCCACAGCTTTCAGAACTAAAGAAAAGTCAGACTCCTGCCTCCGAATATTTCATTAACTTTTGTTAATGTAGTTGCTATGGCTCCAGGGTATTTGCTGAATGCTCATAGTACTTTTGCTGAAATAATAAGATCTATCAGTCACTGCTGAGCAAAAACAGCTTCATTTGCAGAATAAAGGTCATTCTCGCTGTTACTTTTGAGAAAATCTGACAGAGAACGGCAAGGTGTTCAAAACGCACCAAACCAAAAGAAACTACTCTGAAATATTACAGTCTATTGAGGTGCTCACATGTAATCTGGAAAATCAATTTCATACTTACAGGTGTGTCATTAGAATGTCATTGATAGATTACTTTGGTAATTTCGGCTGAAACATTGAAACTTATTTTACAGTGATTTCTCATCTACAGCAATGTATTTCAAGAATTTAATTCTACTCATTGTGATGATATGATGGCTTACAGCTGATAAAAACTCAGAATTCATTTCCTCAGAATATTAGACTATTGCATAATAGCAAGAAAAGGGGATTTCCAATACAAATATGTTGTGCTGTAGCCCTAATGGCCAACACCATCATATAGGAGACTGCTGACTTGACAGGGTGAAAACACAAAAGGTCAGCAGGAGCTGGCTGTGAACATAGTGTTTTATCCATGCACTCAACTTTCATTAATTGAAAGTTGAGTGGAAGAAAAACATGTGGGATTAAAGGCACATAACTGGCAGGAAAAGCCCAGAGTCTGAGGAAGAGAGGAGAGCTGTTCCTGTTTCCACCTGCTCAAACTCTTATGGACTTGCTGAATGCATTTTCTTCTTTTTCATCAGTACTTTAGCTCCTCTTCACACCACTAACAGTAGCAATGCTAGCTTTCGTAATCATAGAAATTGCTGTACTTGATAAACTAATCTGTCTTATCTAAATCACAAAGAGAATTTATGGAGTTAAGAAAAAGATGAGAGCCAGCAGAGCAGACAACGCAGATGAGCTCCAATAAAGAACCTGGTTCTTTTAACGCCTGGTTCTTTTAACACCACAGACTCCTCCTTACTGGATCGATGCAGTAATTATTGCAAAAGGTATCTTGACGATCACTGTACCTTGCATGTAATGTACAGTAAGTGCATGTACTTTTCAGTATTTCAAAAATACGTTTTTTTTTTTTGTTTGTTTGGTTTTTTTTTGTTGGTTTTTTTTGTTTTTTTTTTGTTTTTGTTTTTTTTTTTTTTTTTTTTTTTTTTTTTTTTTTTTTTTAAAAAAAAAATAAAATTTGTGAGAATAATATTAAAGCACAATTATTTTTTTTAAAAATTACAGGTATCTGGAAAATATCACTGTTTATAATAAACCAATTCAATATGTGTTTACATTTTGAAATAAATATAATCCTTTATAATGCAATTATAAAGGATTATAATGACTTTTTTCTGATTTGCCCTTGCAAAGAAATTAACTCAATTCTAATAGTCAAAATTGTAAAATGTCAAAGTTATTCTGGGAGCTCCCTGTAGGAGGATCTGCTGGGGGTGAAGCAGGTTTAAAGGAGACAATATTTCTAAAC
Source organism: Micropoecilia bifurca (assembly GCA_903067075.1). NCBI lineage: Eukaryota > Metazoa > Chordata > Actinopteri > Cyprinodontiformes > Poeciliidae > Micropoecilia > Micropoecilia bifurca. The sequence goes on from CAEGAF010007924.1 coordinate 7,654, forward strand.
ATATATGAGGTGTTGGCAAGTGTTTTCAAATCCTTTAATTCGGAAGAGATGAAAAGATTACTGAGCTTCTGTCTGAATTAGGATCTGATCAAACATTAATTGGACGTATTAAAAAAAAGAAGGAAAATACTGTCTTGTCATACAGAAATATAAAACTGTGGACCGTTTTCACAGATTTCATCTCTAAATTACCACGTGAACATGCAGAATCCAATCCCCACACCATGGAAAGCAATTTTCCCTGTTTTTCATTAGAAGATGTTCTGGTGAAGTAAGAAAGCTGTCAGCCTTTTACAGGCCCACTCTTTCATTAATCAGCACTAATTAAACATATTGATTAAGCCAAACATAGGGATTTCCCGCTGAAAGGCTTTACTAGACAGTAAAACATACATACACACACACACACACACACACACACACACACGCACACACAAACCTTCATAAAATTCATGAGCAACCTTTGCACTCTTGTAGGATCCATTCGTTTGGAATAGCTCAGAAAAGTAAGACAGAGGTGTCTGCTCACTTCTCATTAAATAATGTCATAATTCACGTCTCAATGGCAAATGTTGTCCTTGGCTCTCTCCTGAGAGAGCTGAAACCACTGAAGCTGAACTGAGTATCAATTTGCTTTCACCATCGATGAGCGGAAAAAAACTACAAAAAAAAAAAGAAAAGATGTTTGAAATCACAGTTTCAACCTCAAAGGACCACCAGGTGGTTTACAGCAACAACCTGCAAATCACAAGATTTAATGAAAAGCCACTTTTCCTGAGGGGATGGGTTTAAAGCTGCAAGTTACTTTACAGTGTGACCAAATGCACGCTGTGCCCCGGCAGACCGAATGAAAAGGCTGCCTGAGGTTCCAGAATAGACTTTCATTATAAATAATCCAACAATTCCAAGGAAAATAGGGTCGCGTTAAATTTGTTCTCGTTTTTTTTAATACTGATGAAACTTTCAGAAGTGTAAAAATAAAAAGTTAATTGAACATGATGAAAATTATTTTATCCGTTATCACACTAATCCGACAGTGCTCTCAAAGGAGAGAGTAGTGGTGGTGTGACAATTTTTCAGATAAAATTTCAAGAGAAAAAGAACATGTTAGTTTTTAATTAGGTACTGTGGAAAATAAGTTTACCGAAAGACAAATTTTGATATGCGTGATGTCAAGATTATTTATGAAGGGTAAAAAAAGAAAATAAGTACTTTATTAGATAAAAACTTCACAAAAATTAGGAGAGAATTGACTTTCCACAGTAGTTGGCTCTGAAGGTACCGAACCAAAAAACCATTCAACGAGTCGGAGAGCACAAAAATGTAAGAATTTAAATTACTTTAATAATTGATTTGAAACTGTTGTGACAATGGGATTCCTCATCTAACATCTTAATACAACGGCAAACAATATTTAAAAGTTAAACATTAGTTTCAATAATGTGAATTATTCATTTGGATTTCTGTGGATGTTTTCTGTTTGCCTAGTTATGTGGGGAGGGTGAGGATGAGGGAAACCAAACAATAAATCATTAAACACTAAGAATGTTTATCCAGAGTAGTTAGATATCTACTTATTTATTTAAAGCGCCTTATTTAAAACATTCTTTTTTACAACAACAACAAACATTACACCAATGCACACGCAAAGTGTCACTCTCAGGGTCAGAATGAAACCTGCGTGGCTCTAGTGCCGAGAAGCATTAGCGATGAATGACTTCATGACAAATTGCTATAATGCAGAGAGCCCATGCAGAGCATGTGCTGTAATATATGCAGCTCAAACAGGGCCAAACAACACTATCTACAGCAGTGATTCTGATTGTGTGGGTGTGTGTGTGTTTATGTGCGTTGTTTGCATTTAGCTGGGATTTGGTTTAAAGAAAGGAAAAAAAAATAGATTTTACAAAGGACCATCTTGGGCTGTTTATTTTTTCCCCACTGAGGGACTCAGCCGCTGTAATGATTTCATTATCACACAGTGGTGCATGTCTGCTCGTTGGAGGCTAATGCAAGTTTAATCAGCTGCTTCAGCTTGAACTCTATTGTCATCTAGTGGCTCAGGAATGACATAGCATGTCTAATTTTTAAATAGTAAATCACTGCTTATCCTGTAAGTCTTAGAAAATAAAGCATTTATTTAACCAAGGTTTATAAAACGAAATGGACATAGGAAAATGTCCGTTTAAACATTCAATACGTGGTAGAAAATGCACATTTAAGAATCAACCAGATTCACAAAACTTCTCAGAAATCCGGAAAGCACACACACAAAAAAATAAGATAACAGTGAAGCAGCTCGGATTAATTATTCACCCTGCAACACATTTCAGACTCGTTATTCTTCAGGGACTCCAATTCAGCTTTTACATAGCATAAGCATATCTTCAAAATAGTACTTTTCGTGGCAGAGACGACTGAGACGGAAATGAAAACATCACATCGGGAGCACGCTGCGATAGATTTGTAGGACTCTGGGATGATACAGCCTTTTCCTCTGGCAGAGGAAACACATTTCCAGGGATAGACTCGCCAACAGTCTAATCAAATAGAAAGCTAAACCAGCAACAGCGCCAAAAAACACACTGCGCCGCAAGTTTATACGTGACATTGACAAAACGACCAAAAAAAACCAGATTTGTCACACGCTGACAATGATGGGACATGCCACACATCCTCAGTCTTCCTCTTTTTGACTTATTCAAGCCCGGTATTTTGGGGGACAAATAAAAAAAGGCATTTAAACTCACCGTCCAGTCGAGAAACCTTAAACTGCAAGTTGTCGCCCCCACCAGAACAGTAGAAATGAGTGCCTCCACTGCCCGACACGGAGCTCCATACGCCGAAAGTGGGAGCGCAGGTAGTTTGTGGAGTTCAAACTGAGCAAGAAGTCAGGTGTGAGTGAGTGAGCGCCTCCGCCTCCGCCTCCTCCTCCTCCTCCTCCTCCCAGCTCTCTCTCCTCTCCACCCGGGGAAGCGCGGCCCACATTAAACTCTGCTGACGTCATAAGTGCGGACGCGGGGGGGGGGGGGGGGGGGGGGGGGGGGGGGGGGGGGGGGGGGG
>CAEGAF010007936.1:0-37297 GCA_903067075.1 Micropoecilia bifurca
GTGTGTGTGTGTGTGTGTGTGTGTGTGTGTGTGTGTGTGTGTGTGTGTGTGTGTGTGTGTGTGTGTGTGTGTGTTTGTGTCTCTCTTTAAACTTGATCTGCACTCACAGTCAACTCCTGTTACTAAGTTGCTCTTCATAACTGATCCCTAAAGTTCTGCTGATGAACGATTTAGTGTGGTAGCCACAGACATCGATGGGTGGAAGAGGTGAAAAGAGACAAAAGTAAAATATTTAACTTCTCCTTCTCGAAGAAGAGGTCAGTAATGAACCAACATCACGATTTTGTGTTCATGAAAACAGATTGAGACGATCGAGGCTTTCTGACACGATGCTTTTAATTTAATCCAATACACTTTATATATAAGTTTGCCATAAATCAACTTAAGGCAATTTATAAGACAAAGAAGTTCAGTTTATGTACAGAAATATAAGTTCAAGTCCAATTAGATTTGTTTCAAAGTGACCTGAATACATTCTAGTTGGACTTTATTTCAACCATAAAAGCTTAGCCTAACTTATAGCATTTTCAACAAGTTCTCTGACCAGGAAGGTCAGACAACATATTCGGCCAAGTACACAGGCCTATTTTTGTTTTACAGCAGAATAGCTGATACTGTGCTGTAAGATTTGCAGTGCTCAGGACATTTTCTGTTATGCTTCAGATTTCTTCATTTTATGAACCAAAGAAAAACTTCTGCGCTAAAATGGAATTGATTTTTTTCAGTGTGAGATTTAGCGGTTGGAAACATGGTGCTAAACAAACGCAAGTGCTTACAACTGGTACTGATTAGGTAAACATTTGACTTACTTCTAAAACTCTTACCTGACTGCTTGACCTTGCAGGTTAACATCATGCGAAAGAAACTGGATGGTGTCACCATCACCCTTCTTCCTGAATGGATAACAGCCGTCAAAGTGAAGATCACACCTCAGTGTTTCCAGGTTAGGAGGGCTAGACGATGTGACTCACACTTGAATTCTGCCAAGTTGGGTGGACAGGGTGGTGTTAGTGGAGGTTGCACTTCTGTTAACAGTGTAAGATGGCATTCACTGTGCATATTTAACGCCATTTGATTCGACACCATTCCAAGCCATATTTAGATGCACTTAGGTGAGGCATTGCAGACCCTTAAGAAGCTGAATTTAAGCTTTAACGTAAACTGGAAGTGAAGAGTTGTTACTTCTCTTTCCTATGTGTTTTCAGGTTGAACGACAATGTGTAAATATATTTTTTTGTGTTGTCAGTTGCCATGCGTTAAAAGAAGGGCCATACATACAGTGCTCTGCAAAAATATTCCCAATTCCTTAACATTTTTTATTTTTTTTCCACATTATAATCACAAAATTCAGTGATTTTTGTGTCAAGATTGATGGACCTAAATACAATGTAATAACCCCCAAAAAAACCTATTACTTTCCTGCAGGACAATGACCTTAAACACACTATAGCCAGATGTAAAGAATAGTTAGATAAAAGCATATGTTACGGTAGCCTAGTCAAAGTCTGAATCAAATTGAAAATCTGTGGCATTACTAGAGAGTCCATTCAATTTGAAGGAGCTTCCAGTATTATGAAAAAGTAAAATGGGGAAAACTTTAAACTCTATTTGTGCGTAAAGCCAATTGAAAGGTCCCAAAATAAACAACAAACAATAAAAGTTTACTTTAAAAAATGTTCATTCAGCATGCCCAGCTTTTCAGGATTTTTTAAATTTATTTATTTTTTTAAAATATGTATACCGTACTTCTCCTTCCACTTCACAAACATGTGCTCTGTGTGCATTAGCCTATTGCATAAAATCCAATTGAAATACATTTACATTTGCAGTTGTAATGTGACCCAATGTGGGAAAATAAATAAATAAATAAACAAATAAATAAATAAACAAATAAATAAATAAATAAATAAATTGACTCAGAATCTTCTTGCATCCAGTAGGACGTTCTACCCATATGTAGTCAAGTACAGAAACACATTATTATATATAAAAATATATATATGTGTGTGTGTGTGTTTTAAAGTTGAGTCACTTCAGTGGTACCCAGTACAAAACAACAATTCTGATCAAAATAATTCAGAGACTGCAAATTGCTGCCGCTGTCGAAGTTTTTTTTTCCTTTCCCCATTCTAATGTGATGTGTAACTTGATTCAAACTGGCTGCAATTACAGTGACAGCAATAAGCCTGTGCAAAGACACACTAATGCCAGTATAGGATGTTGTAACAAAAACCTTAGTTAACTGTGCAGCCGATGCCTGCGCTGTTTTGCGGGCAAAGGATGCAAAAGGATTCAGAGAGGAGCCCCTGCACACATTTGGTTTCAATGTAAAAAAAATATTCAAGGATTGTCAAAGTGAAAATGTGATGATCATGCCAGATGGCGAGTTTTCAGCCACTTCAAAGAGGCAGGGATGGAGCTTTGTAGGCATTCTAGCGACTGTGCTTTCTTTCATGTGAGGGTCAGAGAGGTTCAGCGATGCTCCGTCTGAGCATCTTCATTAGACCGTTCTCTTCGTTACAGATTGTGATTTTAATTGTCTCAGTACTGTACACATATTGCATTTCTGGCAATATTGTCTTTTTTTTTTTGCTTCGCGTCAACACTTTGCATGTGAAATAAAATGGCGTAATGTATTTTAAAAAGTCTTTCTAGAGTCCAGTAACTTTTTAGGCTGGCCTACTGATTGCCACCCTGTGGTATTTGCAGTGATATCTCAGTCATCCAACATGAAGGGTGATATCAGCTGCTTATCTGATATTTTTAGAGGAAGTCATGCCACCCAATGTTGCAACACAGTTTAACATTCAATATTTCTATCTGGTTTTCATTTAGGTTCATTTATTTATATTTGTTTCCTACAGACAAGTATGGCAACGGAGAAAAATTGAAGGTAAAGTCTACGTCTCAACTTATGCAACACTGAGATGCTTTCTGAGAATTTCACAGAACACACATAAACAAGCTTGTCCCTCCACTTTAATGTTTTTATTCATGGCAAAAATAGGAAAAGGCGAGTCTAGGTGAGGTAGGTGAGTATTTGAAGAGTAGTTAATAGAATTTTTCCAACAAAGTGGTTCAAGAAGCGCCGGGGCTGGTGTGAGAGCTGTTTCCATAACAAAATTTCTAAGAGCTGGTTTGGTTTTCCACAGTCAGACAAATAGATCTCTTCCAGTGTCTCATTATCCCTGAAAACAGATTTTCCAACATATTGCATCTGGACTCACAAAAATGTTTCAAACAGTCAGTGTTTTTGAATAGTGTTTACAACACTAACTGACACTTTCCACAGCTGAAGGCATTGTCCACATTAACAAGGATCATTTTTAAATCAACTTCTACGACCATTGAATTTCTGGTTCACATGTAACTGACGTTTTAAGGTTTTTTTGTAATTTCCTGGACCTGGATGCACTTTTAACGTAGCTTTATCAGTATGATGGTGCTCTCTCCAGTGTTTTATGTTGTCTCCATTTGTGGTTTGTCCCAAAGATTTTCTAAGTGCAGTAACACACTCTTAGTCTTTAGAACATCATAGTTTTGAAGTTCAAACTATAGCCTTATGATATCATGACATCTTTTAGTCAGATATGTAATTGTAAGTAACACTGCAGTAGTGCCCTGTACAGAGTGTGCGGTATTTCCTTGAACAGCAGAAATAAAATGACTTACCGCCAACTTTTGGCTCAGTCTGGCTCATAGTAATCATGTGACATAGTCAGTCAGGGAACATTGAGATGAGCAGTGTAAATATGAATGGGGGAAGGGTGGGCTTGGTTGTGCTAATGCAAATTTTCCTCCCCGTTGACAGGAGGATAAACAAGAAGCGTTTTGACAAATTCCGCCTGAAGACTGTGATTGCTGTCAGCCCTGACCCCTGTGCCTTTGCCGTGTTTCCCCATAACTCACAATTAACAAAGACATTAGAGCATCCCGAGAGGACCGCCCGGCTTTATTTCCCTCCCATACAGAAACCGGGCAGCAGCAGCACAAGCGAGGCCCCTGGACTCGAGCCCAGTTCGGTAATTTAGCTGGAAAGAGTGATATCAAGACGAGAGGATGGAGGGAGGGAGGAAGTAGTACCCTGAGCACACTTTGGGGTTTTAGGGCTGATATGGATATGGCTGTGGTAATTACTTATTGCTTGTTATTGCTCGTGCTGTCACACCTGTGTCCGGGTAAAATGCCGGTGCAGCGCCGGAAGGCATCCCACAACATCTGAAGAATGTCAGAGATAACATCAAGCTGAATTAAGCAGGCTAGCGGCTGGGATATATACCTGAAACAATGCAAAAAAACCCCACAAAAACCCTCATTTGGCTGCTTTAGAATAATGCCTCATCATCCGAAGGTTTTACTTGTTATGTGTTGTTTTGGACAGGTGAGTTTTGGCTCAGTCCTTTTATTTGGGAAATAAATGAGCACCTGTTTTTCGACGTGTCAAACTCAATCTCACGGCTCGTTAGCGGGGACGCTGCCCAATAACCCAGCTTTAGCGCCGCTTTGGCTCCTAATTCCCATCTCTAAGCTGTCACACAGAGTCATCGCCACAGTCATTCATGTTTTTATTCATTTCAAATTTCATCATTTATTTATGGCCAAGCCAGCTTGGCACAGTACCACAAGATCCTATGACAGAAGGTGTTGCGAGTCTGACCACAGATAAGAGTTTTTCACTTAAGAATCGCTCACCAGTGAGAGTTAAGTCTGCTGCTATCGAGAAAAGACACATTTTAACTTCTCTAAGTCTGCTACAGTCTTACAGTAGTGTTGAAAACTAAAAATTAAAGTTTAAAGTTGCTCGCAGCTAAGCATAACTACTTCTGATAATAAAAGTCTGTGTGTGCATGAAACTACTTTGCAATACTTTGTTTTTATATAACTCCCACAAAAAAACCTACAAAATTTACAACTACAAAGTTCAAACTTTGCAGAGAACCTTCTCAGTTGTTTCATCTCCTCCCATAGTCCTTCGTTTCTCTCTTACATTACAAATCTACATTGCATCAGCAGCAAAATCCTCACTAAGAAAACTCAGAATGTGGCATATCAGAGTTTAAATCTGTAGTAATCCAGGCTGTAAAAGCTGGATTAGTTCCTTTCTATGCCTGTAATTGATCTAAAGAGCTTTGAAAGCAGCACTCTTCAGTGTTGAGGATGTTACTGAGTGAACATATTAGTTCATTCATATGAAGAGAGTTTATATCAGAGATGTTTGATGTAAAACAGGTACACAAATTTAAAGAAAATTCAAACAACCTGGTCCAGGAATGTTTATTTATATAAACCTTGATATGCATCTGCCAGGTTTGTCTCCTAAAGACCCCAAAGACGACTATGTTTTGGGAATGGATCCATATAAATAAAGTGAACTAACACTCCACTTATGTTCCTACTACTCCTCATAACCTTTTCACTGACCCCTGCTACAGAAAGAAAAGTTAGTTACCCCAATTAATAGTCCATTACGAAATAAATAAAACCTTTCATGAAACTTAGAAGTTCATTCTTGGCTTTTAATGTCATGTTGCCTTTGACATAAGGACCTTGTATTATCATTATATCAAAGAGCGAGACTTCACAGAGGTGTTATTTCTAAAGTAAGAACTGTCTCCAGCATTAAAACATGTAAAATAGACCTCTGGTTTAATTTCTCTGCAATCCAGTATCTTTTGTGGTTTCTTCATCCGTTTATAAAATCTTTTAGTGTTTGATTGGAGGAGAGGAGGCGCCCTTTACCCTCCTCTCCACGTCATCCGCCCCCTCACAGGTAACAGAGCTGTCACCCAGCCTTTAACTAGATCTGAAAGCATTAACACCCTCACCCTGCGTGCTCTGTCCCATGGGACCTGAGCCATGGGCGACAGCAGCTTTGCCCTCCAACCACCATCACCTGCCAGCACTTCCACATGAGGATGTGTGCCGCAGAGCTCCGCACACATTGGCAGCAGCGCCCCAAAGTCTCCCAGCAGGCTCTGGCATGGAGCCAGTCAGTTAAGCCGAGGCCAACAATAAAAAGGCAGCCAGAAAGAAGACAAGTGAACAACGTATGGATAAAGAAAGACAACAATTTCTCCCTTTTTTATTCAGTCTTTAAACTATGTTCTTTTTTTTTTTTTAATCATGGAGTATCCCAGAATGAGTTTGTGAAGCCTGCAGAAATAACAGAGGAGAAACATTGGCTACAGGATCACAAACTAAGGATCATCTGCTCCATTGCCTTCCATTTTTATTTCTCATTAACCCAGCTCACCAACTGCAAAGACATTTTTTACTCAACAGTGAGAATAAGAATGAGGTTAATAATGGTGATTGTATTCCTGATGAATGTTTGAAAGGATCACTGGTGACCTGCTAAGGGATTTTAGTCAATTTCTTAAAGGGAAGATGCAGCACTTGCTACAAAACATGGTCTTGCGACTGAAAAACAGTAGTTTTACTAAGGTCATAAAAAGTTTGAATATTATTTCTATTATATTAGATCAATTGCAAAAATATTGGCATTTTGCTTAGAGTTCTCAGATCACTCAGCTCATCTGTCCGTCTGGTCAGTTTGCTGTTCAGTCAATCGCACCGATACAACAATCATTAACCAGATACTTGCACTTTAGGCAAAGTAACCACTAATGCTCATGAAGGAAAAAAATTCAGCATCGAGCAGCAGGAAATGCTCCATCATTTCCTGCTGTGACTTTGTACTAAATAAAACACAGCGGAGGAACACAGCATATTAGAGGTGTGTTGGAACAGGGATCCATCCAAAAGTTTCAGGACACTCTGGAGTTTGAGAACCCTGACCTAAAAGATAATCTGATGCTCGATAGTGACGTGTATTTGAGTAACTTAGGAAGCTTGAGAAGATAGAAATAGTCCAATACAATGTCCTTATCACAACTTTCCTTTAAATGATACACTGTGCAGACGCTCTGTGTGCACTGATGAAAATTTGACACCCAGATTGTGTGTACAGCATGAAACTTTAATTGATCATTAGGTATGTAAATAAAGTAAATCACACCATGCTGATGCAGTGAATCCATGCAAGACGCATTTTTCAATAGGTCAATGTGCATTTGAATAAAATAGCTAACAACTTTAATGAAGTTCAATTTAATGCAATAAATGCAAAAGTTTGTCTACATTTTTAAAGCAAATGTATTTGTGAATAGCACATTAAGTCACCACTGGAGAGCTAAGGGACTGTCTTGGCTTTGTTCAAGGCTTTACTATAAGCCATTACAGTTTTCCAAACAGTGTTGCACCATCTCCTTTTTCCCCTTGATAAGATAGTTGTGACTTTGGGATAAAATAAATCACTGTTATATGCCCGTGAAAAAAGGGAAGAGGTAAAAAAGAAAAAAAGTTTCAGTATTTTTGCTTGCATGTATGTAGCTGCTTGCCTTACCTCATGCTGTTTTATATTAAAGTGTCTGTTTGGGGACTGAGGAGGGGGAGGAGAACTGGACAGATTCCGACGCATAATTTAAATTTAATTGGACTGGGCCTGACTGGCTAGGGTCAAAATGAAGAGAAAATCAGTCACATTAATCAAGATAAAATTATCAGCTGATTAATCAGTGTTCTAATTATGGTGCCAGTGCTTCTCTTCTTTGTTCTGTTTTAATTACTCTGCTTCATTGTCTTTTCCATATGGCCAGCATGTCCTCCTCAAAATGCCCAGTGAGCACAGACATGCAGACTTTGACACACATCAGCACTAACAGCGAAAATAATTAGTGGATGCTCAAATATGAAAATTGCCCTTTACAGAACCATCTTAAATTGGGAGTATTCTGTCTTACGCTTCTTTTGTCCTTGTCCTACCCTCTTCTGCTTCTTAAAATAAGGTCCTTGGTTATAAATGATGAAGCGATGCTTTACCTGACTCCACAGGCTCATTTCAAAACCAAACTACATTCTTTTCAGTTTTGAAGACACAACCAAATACAACAAATGCAGTTTATTATAAATTATTTGGCCTTTTGGGGAAAAGCTACCCATGTCAACCTAGAGAATTAATTAATTACACCTCAAATCCCTGACAAACCATCAAGTTACTGTGATCAACCACATTGTCTCTGGAAAATTGTCTCAGTGTTTCTGATTAAACAGTGGTTGGCATCTATCAGTCTGAAAAAATTTCCAAAGCAACGTCTATGGCTTTTGGACTGAAGTGAACCACTGTGAGAGACTTTATCCACATCTGGAGAAAATAAGGAACAGGGATGAACATTCTCAGGAGTGGACCTTCCTTTCATGGGAAAAATGACTCCAATAAATTACTTTCAACTTTTTCAGGAATATCTAAAGAACTGCAGACCTTCAGAAACAACAAGGCCTTCTGATGCTTACCAATTATGATAGTCTTTTGAGAAAATATTCTACTGAAGAGACTAAGTTTGACCTTTTTGGTGAAGCCAAAAAGGTTTTGATTTGTTTTGTTTTGTTCATGGAAGAATTAAAACTATTCTGTCTATCAAATGAGAAAAAAACAGGGTGTCACCTTAAGCTTTAATTTACTTGGCTTGTTCAACAGCTCAATGATCCAAAGTGTACAATGAAGTGAACCTCTGGATGGGTTCAAATGAAGGTTTTGGTGTGGCCTAGTTAAAGTCGCACTGAGATAGTGTGGCGTGATTTAAAAAGGATATTTACGCTCAAAAAAGACGCAGAATGTGGATGAATTAAAACCATCCTGTGTGATCAACAATTCTTCACCACTGGACAATATTTGCACAAACTTCTTTCTTCAAGAATACATTTTTATATTTACATTGCTGTGTAGTTCATTAATCAAATAATATAATTTAGGTAGCTAATTTTTGAAATTGGCAAATGAAAAATTAGTATTTCAATCAACCAATATATTGATTCCCACAGGAGCCTACCTTTATATCTCATTATCCGATATTAGTTTATATCTAGGTGTTTTGAATGTGTTTCCATCATACTCAGATCATGCGCTAACAGCCAGTTATTAGCGAATGTGGACTGCGATGTAATACGTTTGTGAATAAAACATGTTCAGTTGCCACAGGGGCTCCACATTAGGGAGGGCAAAGTGGTGATTAGCCAGCCCATCAGACTCTGCACTGTAATTCCCAACACTGCTCTTTCCATCTTTCTTGTTTTTTTTCCCTCCCACCCCATTATTTTCCACTTCCTGTCTTAATTTTTCTAAACTTACTACTCATTACATTCCCCTTGGTTTTTATGTGTTACATATTAAAGGAGGCTTGTCCAGTAATATTTGAAATTCAAAAAGATGTGTATGTTGAGATAAGTGTTTTGTCCATTTTCTGATGACTGATTAACGGTTAAAGTGTCACTTTCAGGTACAATACAAAATGCAGTTTGTAAATGAATATCAATCTGAGCAAGCGGAGATGACATGTGGGGTTCCTCAGGGCTCCATTTCCAGCCCAATATTTACATGCCAAGAAAAAGCTTAGATGATCTTGCTTGATAGAAAATTGTTGTGGTTTTGTTTTAAATAAATAAATAAATAAAAAAAAATTAGATACTTTTTTTTTTTTTAATTTTGGGAAAATACCCAGAAGATTTTTACTCAATGCTGTCATGCTGTGATAATTTTATACCAGGTGATGGTTATTGGTGAATAAATCTATTTTAATAGTCATGAAAAAAGAAAAAGGTTGACAAAGCATTGGAGTGAAACAAAGATGAAAAAAAAATCCAAATCTTTCACTGAGTTTCTATTCATTTATAGATACATGAATGTAGATGTGGAGTCAGCAGGTTTGCCTTGTGTCCACATGCCAATGACATGTGCACAAGCGAAACGTTTCTGCTCTGGTTTTATTGAGTTGTCAGTGTTCCTGAGTTGAATCAGGCTACTCACACCATCTCCGGCGACCGCCGAGCCTCTCTGAATATGTAATTAGCTGCAGCAGTACAAGTGTCTCATGAATATTCATGATCTTTTTAATTAGGCGGCTCTCTTCACAGCTAGAAACCTCAAAAACTTTCCTCCTCATCTGGCTCTATGTGTGGCATGTGTGTGTGTGTGAAAGTGTCTCGTCGTGTGTGTCTTCCCACCAGCGCTCAGGTGAGGAACGGCGTTGCTACAGGGAGAAAAGAAGGGGAAATGCAACATTAAGAGCAAGAAACAAACAGAAAAGGTGTCAGAATAGTAAAGGTTTTTATTGTGTTTCTAGAATACGTATCTGGCAAACATTTTAACTGGCAAACTAAAATGCTCACCCATAATGTCTACAATGCTGACCAGTTTCAGGCCATCTTTTCTCAATGAGCAGTTGCTTAAATCACATTCTCTACCTTGTTTTCTCTTTCATTCAATATATTCCTTTTGCTGCTTCCCATTTGCTTCAGGAATTAGAACTCGGAGCTGGGAAAACACTTTGAACTGGGAATGTCATCACCTCAAAATGAACCATCTTGCTGTTGGTAGTTACAGAGACCAATGACAATTTTCTGTTGCTCTGCTTTGCAGACAACCTTACTACAAATGGCAATACAATGCATTCAAAATCTGCAGCAACAACTCCTACTGGAGCATTTCTCAAAATTCACTGACACATTCTGAAGATTATTTTTTTCCATTCATTGGAGTTCTGCTCCGTGTTTGAGTTAGTCGACTGTCTACATAAAGAGATTTTGACCCCCAATCAGAATGAAATAACTGAGTGACCTCCACCGGTTGTTAGTCACATAACCATCCTACTAGTGGTTGATGGTAGCTACTTTGATTTGCTGAGGTAACATTTAAAAAAAAACCTAGGAAAGTGTAATTTTATCCTCATCAATTGAGAAAAGATGAGATTGTTTTAAATTCCATTGGGTTACTATTGTTGTCATGGTATTACACAGAGGCTTCAATATAAAGGACCTTCTCAATAAATTAAAATAGAATCAAAAAGTTATTTAATTTCACAAATTCAATTAAAAAGTGACATTGAAATGTCAGAAGTGAGCCCAATCTCCTACAACTGGTAGGACTAGCTAAGTCATAGACAATTGAAGGTGGATGAAAAAAGAAGAGTAGAAGAAGGTGCACACTCTACATGATAACTGCAGCCATAGTAAAGCAGAGGTCTATGAAGCAAAGCCCATCAAAGAGTTTGGGGGAGATTCATAAGGTATGGACTGTGACTGGAGTCAGCACTTCAAGAGTCAGAAGGATTATTTCAGATTACTTCAGGACATGAGCTTCAACTGCTGCTCTCCACATACACACGTTCAGAAGCGTCTTACCTGTGCCAATGAATAAAAGAAAAACATTCTGGCTAGACTGTTCCTCATCTTTTCAAATAAAAATAACATTTAGATTTCATTTAGAAATCACACATTTCCACACACATACAATCTCAACAATCTATGATGATTTGGGGAATCATGTTTTCTGTTGGTCTGCTCTGTTTTGTCAAGTCAAAACTCAGTGTAGTCATCTATCAGGAGGTTTTAGATCTTACCAGCCTGATGGAGACGACTTGGCACCTTCTCTCACTACATACCAATTCCCGGATAAATTACCCTGGTCTTGCTATGTTTGATAGGCCAGTAAACTGACCTGAGCAGAATCTCATAGATAATCTCAGAAGTATTGTTGAGATGAAGATGAGAGATACCAGAGACAGGGTGGAGGGAGCTATTGAAGCAACAACTTGAGCTTCTATTGCATCTCAGAAAAGCCGCAGGCATGTTACCGTCTTATCATGCTGCACTGCACTTATGCAGTCATTCATGCAAACTTAGCCTTGGCAAAGTATTGAGTGAAAGCTGTGCCATGTATGGACATCCATTAGCCGACGTTTGCTAAAATGTTTTAATTGGTTTTATTTAATATCTTAATTTTCTGAAGAACTTTATAATGATTTAAGGTACAAAGGTGAAGGAAGACAAGAAGACCAACACAATTAGCCCAACTGTGACTTCAGTTGTTTTAAACAGAACAATAATAAAGCAAAACAAAATGAAACACTAAATTAAACTGAACTGAAATAAATAAATAAAAAAGTTTGAGTTTTGTTTATGAGTCTTCATATGGACACTTAGTAAGCGTGATGATTAAAATTCCTCTGCATCATCAGTAGGGTCCTGGTTTGGCTTTGGCTCCAATGTGAATTCATCGCGATGCAGTGCTTAAAGAGGTTCATTCGGTGAACAAAGAAGGTCACAAGCCGTAAACTGCATTCTAGTTAAATTCTGCTTATTTACTAAAGTGGGCAGCTGAGAGCCTGGAAGCCAACTGTAGGAGACTGATAGTAGTTTACCTGTTACAGCAGCCAAGCAGTCATCACTATTAAACGTCAGCTGACTGACGTGTTTATGATCGTCACATGTAAGCAGAGCTATTAGGTATTACAAACATTCAATCTCATAAGTGGAAGGAATGATATCAGAATGGTGTTGGGAAAAGTGTCTTTTTATAGGCGGAACTGGCGAGGGTGGGTGACAGTTGGAGTGACACGTCTCTCACAAACGTAGTTTCGATTTATTAAGAAGTTCCCCCTCCCCACATCATATGTAAAAGCCCTGAGTGCTAAAACATCCTGATGTGTCCATGAGAAGGACTTTTATATGAAAATCAGTTTCAGCTTTTCACTGGCTTACAGCAGCTCCAAGGAGCTGCTCATTTGCAGCGATGCTCAGCTGGGCTCTCTTCTAAATCTTTATTGATTATGATAATAACTAAATTATAATTTGATTGCCCCATTGAATAGATAAGTGATTATTTTCATTATTAGTGGTACAATGTGTGATTAGGAACAGCGCGGTTTCAATTTCCAAGGATTCTTTTCTGCTTGTCTCTGGATTAGGCAATTACAACTGTTTTGAGGTTCATGTTGCTCATTTTAATATTGATATTTCTGTCATCGCACCTGCAGAAGATCTGCCTTTCTCTGTCTCTCTGGTCTCAGCTCTGCAATTAAAACTCACAAACACTCACACCGTGTTGAAGTGGCAGCGTCACAACCTGAATATGGAACAACAGCAGCCTCTTCTGGAGAATAAGTGGGAGTGCAAACAAACTCAAATGGTTTGACGGTGAAACCAGATATTTAAGTAAACCATATAGACATAGGCATGACTGCTTTCTCCCAAATTAACAGATTTCCTTTCTAAATTCAGAAGTCTACATGCACTTCCTCAGTATATGGCATATTTTGTCTATTTCATTGAATTTTCTTTGTGAACTATCTGTGCAAAAGCAGCTACAATGATGTAGTTGAGCTGTCAGTTTAATAAATCCAACCTGCCTGGCTTTATTTAGGGTATCTGCAACCTACGTGTATCCACTGTGTTATGAGGTTATGAAGTTGTTAGGAAGAAAGTCCAGTGATCAGCCCACTTCACCGTTTTGGTCTTCATGATATGAGCCAATGCTGAAAGACCAACTGGCATTTTAACTGTAAAACCAACAGCAAGGCCAAGATCTGATCAAACCTTTAATCATTTTGTACATATTTTCACCTCTCCTCACATATTATCCCCTTTATAAGTAAAGCATTGCAAGAACTTTTTTAGGAGCTGGTGTAATTTCACATCTTTGTAACTTTGTTTTGTTTTTAGTTTTTTTGTTGCAAAATGGAGCTGTATGCAAAAGGAGGGCATTCAATACATGATAATTAAGCAATTTAAAGTTGTTTTTCGTGATTCCTGGAAGGAATATCAACAAGCAAGAGGTCAATAAGAGATCATTTGTTTTGATCTTGGATTATTATTTATTATATTTCTGTTCTGAATGGGGATTAGAACTTAAATGAGTGTTTCCACAGGATTATTATGAGAACTTTGTACAAACTATTACACACTAAAATACTTTGAGATTTTGTTTTCTTTCTGAAAATACATCTACAACAACAAAAAATAAATAAATGAACTGAAACATAATTGTTTCTCTTTAGGATGAATTGATCAACTTTGGAGTTGAATTTTTTCCTTTTATAATAGCGATAAGTAACTCTGAATGACACAGATTTCTTTATTCAACAGTGAAGGTTTAGGTGGTGATCCAAGTCCAAGAATCAATTAAATAAATAAATAAAAAACTGGATCTATTGTTTTTGGAGAGCCTACATACTTGGATGGCATCAACAGAGTTACTGGCTCTTTACCTTCCTTCTGCCAGCCATTAATAATCAACTTCAGTTTTTTTTCTGATAAAAATTTTGAATTCCTCCTGACCCCACTAAGGGAGAAGGGTGTAAAGAAAATGGATGGATGGATGGAGATTTTAAATTTGAGTCTCACTTGAACTTTGCCTAGAGATTTATTCAAGCTTCAATTCACATCATGATTTTAAGAAGGTGATCGATGCCTTTCTGTCCTCATCCTTAAATTATTGTAACTTGTATAAATTGGGCTGGATAGGAATTAACTTTATTGTTTGTCGATTTAGTGTCAAACCCATATTACCTACCTTTCAGTGGTTTCTAGTGTATTTTATAATATATTTTATGACTCTACTGTGACATTTATTAGGGGGTCTTAAAGATACAAATGATTTGAAACAAACATACTTCCACCAGAACTGTGAGATTGTCAAATCAGCAATTCATTGGTCTCTTATTAAAAACAAATGGCCTTTTCAGTTGCTGTACTAAAGCTGTGCAATAGCTTCAAGCCATATCAGTTCAGAAACAGATGTTTTTATATATATAAACTTCTGAAAACATATCTCTCTTAACAAACCACTCTGTCCTGCAGTTGCAGGGAGTCACAACCTCATTCAACTGAGGTTGTTTTTAGATGTGACTTATAAGTGAATTAAAATGAAAGACCGGATTGCACCTTTTGATGATTGGAGACACACATATCATACTTGTACCAACCACTATATGCTTCCCGTTTTTGTTGTTGGTGATTTTGATCACTCACAGTCAGATTGATTGATTAATTGATCAATCACTGTTTACATTGATTTAGTGTTTGCAAAGTGGGCCAACGACCAAAGATACTCAATAGTTTTTACCTCATGCAGAGGGACCCAAAAATCTAAGCAAATCCAATTTGCAAGTCCATCACTTGACAGCATGGATACACATGAGGCAAACAGCACTTCACCCACACACTTATACCAAGGGGGAATTTAAATTCTCCAATTACCCTAACATGAAAGCTTTTGGACTGTAGGAAGATACTAGAGAATCTGGAGAAATCCTACACCCACATAGGGAGAACACACAAACAACAAAAAAATGTCCAGGAACTGTCTGGATTTTAAGAGGGGAGTTTTTAATGTGAGCCAACAGCCGTAACCGCTGCGTCCCTGTGAAACCCTCATTCCACAACCATAGCAAAGTCACACTCTTCCTGTTCGAGTTAAGTTACCAGCCCCACATCTGTCACTCCCCCGTCCTTCTGCTGTCTAATCACATGGCCTCATTAGACCCGAGCTCCTCCATTAGGGGCCCATGGCTTGGCACAAAATGGCTGCCCTCAGGCCCTCCCGCTGCCTGTTGGAGAGCTGTGAAACAGCGAAAGTGCTTTTGTGATGTCTCCACTGCCCCAGCAGATCTATCCATCACCTCACCGTTTATCACACTTGTCCGCTGGCAGGCCTATCCATCAGAGCCTAAAGTGTCGGGGCGCGCTGGAAAACTCTGCAGTTTCTGCAGTAAATAAAGCAGGAACGCAGCAGGACTACAGAGGAGGAGATGGTGGGAGGGAGAGAACAGGAGGAAAAGGAAAAGCAGGGGATATTATGCAGAGAGAAATGAGAGACGGAACGAGTGACGTAAGGGAGACAAGAAAGGTGGATGAGCGGGATTGAAGGTTGCACTGAGAGAATGGGGTAGAGAGAGAAGAGGAGGGAATGAGATGGCACTAAAAGATGTTAATAATTTTTTTTTTTAAATCCAAGTTCAGCGAACCAGACACCAAGGCATTTCAGCCAAGAAACATCTTTTCTAAGCATTCCTATCCACCTCAATATTTTTATCTTTAGACAGTAGCCATCCTCATTTTGCAGTTACAACAATTTCCGAGGTGTTTGTCAAGGTCACTCTACGATCCAATTGCTTTTTTAAGGTCAAGATGCAGCTTTTGCTCACTAGTACAATTATTTATACAGTAGAATTGTCTTTACAAGTACCAGTCTACTCTCTTCAATATGCGTTTTACTTTTTTTTTGTTTTGATAAATCTAAAATTGGAGCCTGTTGCCACAATGACTAATGTGTGGTTCTCACACACTATGAGCTCATGAACTCCTAAGTGTTAGCAGTTTATAAACTGTTTAATAAGCCATTTTCCTGACTGAAAAACATTGTGTCTGTGTAGTTTGTTAATTTCCTCACATCAAAAGATAAATTTGCATTTCTGTTCCTTCTTGCCTGTCTGCATTTCGGTTCTTCCCCACCATGACACCTTGTCCATAAAATAAATAGGCTAAACATAGGAAAATGTTTGAAAGCACTCTCAAGGTTTTTCCATTGTTTGTTTGTAAGTTGTCACACTTAAGTAAAGGAAGCCTAATCCTCTTCATGGCTGCCTTTTATACTTTCCTAACATCAAACTAGTCTCGTTCCTGTGGCACTTTTTGCTGGATCTTTTTCCACACTGGTACAGATGGGAGGAAACTTGGAAACTCTAAATCTAACATTCCTCAAGTCACCTGTCTCGCTGACTAATGTTGCTTGGATGCCAGAATTATTGGGACTGTCTGGAAAAAGTATTACTTGCATTAATAAATTAGTTTCCAGTAAAATGTATCAGAAGCCATGCTGATTTTCATTACTTCCTGTGGCCTCCATCTTCAGGGTCAGAGTTGGTGGCATCTTGCTGACAGAATAACAGAGCTGACCTTTAGGAGTCGTGGAAACGGATGTCCTCCTAAAATGTCATGTTGAATGTCGGGTTGTGATGAGGGCAGAAGTCAGCACATCAACCCCAAATCACTGGACTCTTGCTAAAATAAGCGTCATTTGACATTCATCGGCCAGGGACACATAGTTCACCGTTCTCCAGTCAGCATGGTCTTTATCTGTGTCCATTTAATGACTTATACTTGACTGGAAACGACAAAGTCACACCTGCAACTCCAAGAATAGTTTTTTTTTTTTACATCTTTTAATCATTCTTCAATATTTAACATCTGTAATGCAAATTGGATTAAACCAGCTGATTTAACTAGCAATTTAAAGACACATGGAGCTCAAAAAGTAAGACATACAGGATAAAAACTGAAAATTCTTTTTTCTTAATTTTCAGAAATCCAAAGTTTTTTTTAAATCAATCAGTTAATTCACTTGATTTAACAAAAGTCAAATCTTAAAATGCATTTACAAATCTTTGCCCAGTCATTTAGTTTAAGGTAGGAAAGCAAACTGAGTTATCAGTGAGCCAGAAAGTGAACCAAAGAGAGGAAGTGATCTGAAATGACCGTAAGGTCAGGAACTCATTTCCCTTCAGGATTCTTTGGTTTAAGGTTTTAAAACAGCAAAATCTGATATATTTTCTGATATTCTGATAGTTATACACACCAGATGTAACAGGACACATACATTCTCAAATGTTTGCCTTTTGTCTCGTCAGTCCACAGAGCATTTTTTCAAAAGTCTTTGGGTTGGTTTTGGGTATTTTAACATTGGAGTTAATTGGGGGAATTTTTACCCAACATCTTCATTTATTGTTAATTTATAAACAGACCTTAATTGAGTTAACTGAGCCCTACAGGTGTTCCCATATTGTCCTGGGTAAATTTGTAACCCCCTAGATGGGTCACCAGCATTTGATCTAATTTTATCTCGAGTTTCTTTAGGACGGCACGTTATGTGTTGCTTGTTTGGATCTTTTGGCCTTCATGTTGCCAGATATGTCCTATGTGTAAACATTTTTATGTGTATAGTTAGGTCTAGCTGGTGCTGATAAAAGCATTTGTCAGTTTTCCCATCAGAGTAGCACCACGTAGGTGAAGAATGGTTTATTATAGATGAATTAAATCCTTTGAAAATGTGCTTTGGATTTACTTAGGGAATCTTTGTTTGAGTTAAATTCTAGGTAATGAGGAAAAACTTTTTGTAGCACTACATATTGAATAATTTATATGAAGTCCAGTGTATCATTTCTATCATCCTCTTGAAACTGTTTCTCTAGCTACCTCCATCCCTCTGAAACAAAGAGAAGGCTTAGAGAGGCAAATAGAGAGCAAAGGGAGTGAAAGTCCTGAGTAAGCGTTGCCTGCTGAGAGAAGTTTTTCCTACCATCAATCCTCTCTGAGCTCCTGGCTCCCTCGCCTCGTTAGCTAATTGAATAAATGACAGATTGTCCTTAGCTTCCTGTGAGATCCTTTAATTTAAACTTCCAAATGCCCTTTTTATTCCTGTTTGTCCTCACACCTATTTTTATGTTGTGATTGTGTAAAAAATATATCTATATATTTATATAGGTATATATAGATTTATAGATATATGGGTTGATATCAACATACACTGATCAGGCATTATGTTATGACCTCTGCAAGTGAAATGAATGAAGCAGATTGTCTCTTCATCATGGTGAAAGTCAGTTGGAGAAAGGTATTAAGCAGCTTTGTTCCACTCTGGCCACAGTCGTTCGTAACTTTCAAATGTTACCAAAAGGAATAGTCGCATACAAAGTCGGCCAATTTTTCTTTTTTTCAGAAAAAAATAGAAGTTTGAATTATTTCTGTAGTGATGGACTCTGAACTCAGATCTGTCTTCAGCAGTTTCTCACTGTAATAACTGAAGCTGTGTGCTGACTATTGATTGTTCCTCCTTAGGACTTAAAGATAATAACTTCAGTTTTGTTTCCATTCAGCTGTAGAAAGTTGAGGACAGTGGGTGCATTTATTTGTTCAATGAATCAAATCAGCTCTTGAATGGGTTGATAGTCACCTAATGATATTGAAATGTAGAGCTGCACACTTATGGCCGCAAATCTTTGCATATAGAAATTAAATATGCAGATATTCAAATACTGTGCAGAAAGTTGCACCTTTTTGGTTTTCAGTAGATGTTAGTTTTATGTTACAGTGCTGTGGAGCCTTCATGGGAGCAACATCCTGTCCTCACCTCCTCTCTCTGTTGCCTATAGGTGACGTCCATGTGTCGGGGGAATGCTGCAGCATATGTGTGTGTGTGACTATGCTCTGATGGCGTGTCAGCCTGAATTAGCCTCTGTGTGACATCGGCCTGGCACACACTGCTGCCTGCCCTCTGCCCACCACCGTGCATATGTGTCCTAGATTAGAATTAATAAGCAGTGTGCCAATCATGCTTTAATCACAATATCTCTGCATTTAGGGGGCACAAAAGGGTCATATGCATCTGGGCTGCTGGATGGCCAATCTGGAGCAGCTAATAAGATGCGTTTGTGTCAGAGCCTCCCTGATGGACTAATTTGAGTGTTGGCGATTGCAGCTGCTCAGTTAAACTCCAGAGACTGCCAGAGACTGCCTGTGTCAATGCAAGAGTTATTTTAATTTATTTAATTTTCTTTTATGAAAGGGGGAAACTCTAGCAGCTGGAAATAGTAAAAACAATGTTAGTTTTGCTGGCTTTTTTGCTTGCTTGCATTTTTATGAGCATTTTTATTTGAAAATAAGCAAAATTATTAAATAAGTTTGTCAAATAATTACTACTCTGTCAGTAAAGTAACTTATCATCCATTTACAGAGCTGATAAGATTTTATTCCAGATCCGAATCTTAAAAGTCTGGAAACATTAAGTGGGCTGAAAGATGAACACATCATGCTCTGATCTAAAGAATTTCAAGACAAAGTAAAACACAGTGAGTACAACTATTCACAAATAGAGATGACAAACAGTGCTGAACCATTCCAGGAGTGGTCAGTCTGCCAAAATTAGCCAATAGCACATTAACAACAAAAGGTCACAAAAGAACAGAAAACAAAATCTAAAGATCTCGGCAGCCTTGGGTCAAGATTCAGTGATGAGACTGGAAAAACTTGGTCAATTCCACTGCTCACACAAAGTAATACTTAAAATGTATCTGTCACTTAACTAAAAAACAAAGACCCACAGCAAAAACATACTGATGATCACCCAGACCTTTGAAAAAATAATCTGTGAAAAAAAGTGTACATTTTTGGAAAGTGTCCAGTCACACTTGGTATCAAAAATGTCTATTCTTGCATTTAAGTGATGAAAGGAGTATATATAATTCTCATTCTATATCTAGTTTCATATGTTTGTGGTTTGCAATGACAGAGAGAACACATTATATTGCATTGTTAAATCGTAACATCTTCCTTTAAGGAAAATGCTACATGTACTGTTCAATTGTGGATAAAATGATTTGTTTGTTGAAATAGTTTAGAAAATTATCAGTCCAAAGTAGATGCCGTGTTTCCTTTGAAAAACCGAGATAAATTAGCTTTATATCAGTTTTAATTATTTTGTGACGTTTCAAAACGTCATGTGCGGAACCCTACTGCGGTGGAATTTGTTGCTGCACGGTTGTGTTTATGGAATTCCTATTCACTTCCTTGTAGAATTCAGACCATAGCCGAACATCCAGAAGCGAAGTCATTTTCGCAGCTTGTAGTTAATAAATGTTAATGTAGCATCAAGGTTTATAGCTGACAATGATTCCTTACACTGTCAACATCAAACTCGCTGCTCGGACGCTGACAGGCACGCTTAATTTGCAGAACAAAACAGCCGTAGACTGGTGAGTGCTGCACTTCCGCCGTTAGCATGATTGCTGTGTTGCTATTTAATTCGGTCGCTAATGACATTGCGGCTGTCAGATGAAATCGTTATTTTTATAGAAACTGTTTGACTAAATTGGTGGTTTTACTGTCGAAAAACTCCCACTGTCATCGCGTGTGGGCAATGCAGAATTGTGTCAACAAGCAGTGTTGCGGGACATTTTTGTGTCATGTGATGTTAGGTTTGCTTGGACCGAATCCTACCGTATGGGATTTTTCTTCGTTGTTGTCAAACCTGACATCATTGTGTTAATTTATTCAGCGTATGCCGCTGAATAAATATTCCATTTATTCATTTATTCCTGAATAAATATACCAAAATATGGAAATGAAATGTTAAAATATTTTCCTGTAATATTACCATTATTTCATAGAACATTAACAAATTCAATTAAATAATTCTCACTATAAGCATTTTCCCACAGTTCCAGTCCAGTTCGTATCTATTTGTAGAATTCAATATGACACAATCTTAGTTTAGGTCAGTGCAGGCAATTGCAGTCCCATCAGATCCGATCCAATTATATATCCAGAGTTGCATTGTTGTATAAAGTCCAATTAAACCCTTATTAAATATAACACAGTGAAAGTCACTTGTCATGCTAGCTGGAAAAATGCTATCTAAGGGATCAGAGCTGATTCCATTGAGTTGATTTTTGCAGTAATTTATTTTGACCAAATATGTGGTAACAGAGAAACCAAGTTTATTATGACATGGCATCTGCCCCGACTGTGATGACAGAGAACAAAATCAAACACATTGAACAAGAAGAACTTTGCACAAGAGAGACAAATAAAAAGAAACAGAATTTAATTATTTGCATGATTGTACCTTAAACAACCTTTATGATATGCACCTTGACTTTCAAAATATATTGGAAGTCAATTAAAATAAAAAAACCAATGTTTTTATTAGCATAGCCTTGAAAGTAGATAACTATAATGCAGACATGGCTGAAATAAAACTATAGAACATGGACCAACATTTTCAAGCCAGCTGTGAACATACACTCTTTGTTAGGTCTTTTATAGTCATTTCCTGTATATATGTGATCTTCTTCATCAAATAACCGTAATGCCACATATGGTTTACCTGTCTTTATGCACCTAAACTTTGTTGTTTTTATTTATTTTTTCCATCCATTCTGTTTATTTTCTATATCTTACAGGGGATGGCAGGGGCTAATAGCACAAGGATGTCACTCGAGTATTCTTATAATGGATCCAAAGACTGCTCAGACCATCCAGGTCCTGGAGAGGCACAAAGCAAATGTTGTCAAGGTGAATTTTCCTAAGTTTAATGAGATAAGTTGTTGTTTTCAAAGCATTTAGTTGCAGTATAAAGTCAAAATGAAATACAAATGGATAAGTTGTAATTTAAACAAGAACTTGAATGATTTGCTATTCTCCTTTTTTAAGGGAAAAATTGCAGCATTGTGTGTTGTTTTGTTTTTTTAATCAAGCATTAACTTATTTCCTCAACATGTTGCAAATGTATTTGAGTCAAAATCTGTGTGTTGTGCTTGTAGGTGAAATGGTCAAGAGAAAATTACTACCACAACTTGAGCTCTCCCTACTGTCTGCGGCTCGCCTCAGGAGACGCATCTGGGAAGATCATAGTGTGGGACGTGGTCAGTGGGACAGCTCACTGCGAGATCCAGGAACATTCCAAACCTATTCAGGGTGAGGATCTTGATCATGAAGCTCTGACTCAGTCATTTACCATCCACCACATGAGAGAGCCCTCAAACTCTTGTTCTATTGTTTGTATTCTCCAAAGCACTGTTTGTTTTCCTGCTGCTCTTCAATTCTTTGTCCTCCCTGTTGTTTTGTGTCAGATTTGGAGTGGTTGTGGAATCAGGATGCGTCTCGTGACCTGCTGTTAGCTGTTCATCCTCCTAACTACATCGTTCTGTGGAATGGAGACACAGGAACCAAGCTGTGGAAGAAAAGCTACGCTGAGAATATCCTCTCCTTTTCCTTCGACCCTTTTGATCCGTCCAACATGGCATGTAGGTCAAATAATGACATTGTTTTTAGTTGTTCACTTCAGGACTGGAGTTGCAGTAGTAAAACCATTTTCAAGAAAGGACAGAACATACTAGGGCTATATAATAATATCAATATCACGATCAATATTTTCTTTCCTAGAAAATAAATCGATATTCACCTGCAAGTATCGTGGCATCCAACTGTCACCTTGCTCACTCACTGCTTGCTTCGCACCAGATCAGGCTTAGAGTGATTCCTTCAGATGTTAAGGTTTAAAAGGTATCAAACTATTCAGAGCAGGTACTTGGTTCACTTTATTTACTTTACTAATGCATGTCAGCTACAGTTTGGACTGTTTCAATTAAAAGAAACATGTTTTCTCACCACTTCTTTGATTCATTTTGTCCAGCTGTCGACTTTAACTCTGTGTCCAACCAGAGCAAGGTATTGTGTAGTTGGTGCTTTTAATCAGTTTTCAGTTAAATTAATTCAATCCAACTTTATAACAGTCAGAAAATATCACCAAAAACACTTTGTCCCTCTAAAATCTTTCAGAAAATTGCAAAAGTGTATTGAATTGTATCGTTTGCTTAATATCGCAATATATCGTATTGTGGGCAGAGTATCGTGTATCGTATCATGAGATTATTGTATCACTACAGCCCTAGAACACACTGTACTTGTTGAGGAAGTTTAAGTTCTTCCATGTGTGTAGCAAGAAGGTAAGTTTGTTTTCTTCTGCCACCATCTGTTGGGGCAACAGCATTAGAGAAAGGAACATAAAAAGCTCAACAAATTGATAAAGAAGGCTGCCTCTGTTTTGGGAAAGTCTGTGGAACCTCTGGAGATTATGGTACAAAGAAGGATTCTTCATGAAATCCCAAAAATTATAGACAACTCTGAACATCTTCTTCATGAGACTGTTGTACAACAAACACCAACAACAACAAAAACATTGTCTTCAGTTTTAACTATGAAACTGCTGGTAAAATTTAAGCTTTTTTGCCATGTTTTTATGGAAAAAGTTTGATTGACAAATATTTGACATTTCAAAAAGTGCCAGATGCAAACTTACAGGAAGACTTGATTCCAACAGATTTGGTTTAGTACGAACATCGTGTATTTTAAATCATTTATGTTTTGTTTCTTTCTCGGCAGTGCTGACCAGCGAAGGAATCGTTTTCATCACGGATTTTTCCCATTCCAAACCACCGAGCAGTGCTGGGAAAAAGGTGTACATTGCCAGTCCTCATGCAAGCCCAGCACACACCAAGCCTGCACCTGCTGCTGCTCCTGCACCCACTGGCGCCAAGAAAGCCCTTAATAAAGTGAAAGTGCTCATCACCAATGAAAAACCCACGTAAGTTTCTCCCCTGGCCTTCAGTTAACCTGGTTTTTCCCAGTGAGACTACTTGTCAGCACTGCTCATGGGCACGCATCTATGGTAACGGTGACTTTAAAAGAGAATGAATGATGAGAAAGACATCGTAAAGTTAATTTAATAAACTGATCAACCAGGTTTAAATCCTTTTCTTAAGTAGAGGAATGTGCACTAATTCCGCACCTGGACCTAAAATCCCAGAAAATGCAATACAGTTTGAGATTTTAGTGTGATAAAATGTAAAAAAAAAAAAGTTCAAAGGTTATGCAATGCCTTTTCAGTCATTTTAATTTTCTATTTCATTGTCAAGTCTTCCAGTGCATAGATGGAAAAGTCATGGTAATAATTGACCTTATTTGATGTTGCAGTGCAGAGGCTGTGACGCTGAACGACTGTCTGCAGTTGTCCTACCTGCCATCCAAAAGGAACCACATGCTGCTGCTTTATCCCAGAGAGATTTTAATCCTGGACCTGGAGCTCAGCCAGACTGTAGGCGTGGTGGCCATTGAGCGCTCAGGGGTCCCCTTCACCCAGGTGAGGGAATGTGAATGCTATCGCTGAAAAGTTTGACAGAATGATCTCTATGGGTCAGCATGAGGCTTCACAGGAATGCTGCGCTCTCTGGAGTTTCCTTCATTGCTATGTATTCTTTGTGGCGGTTTTATTATGTTCTAGTGTTGGCTAGAACATAACCAACACTAGATAGATATTATTGTATCTTGAAATAAGATACAATAATAAGGGCAGGATGTTTTATTATTATTGCAGAAATTGAGTTGATTTAAGTTGACCCAGATTCAAAAGAATGGTAAAATAATTATTTACAACATTTTCCAAATTGGACGTTCACCTCAGTGTTATGTTGTCATGATTTGTGGAACATTTAAATAATAAAACCCGAAAAGTTAAATGTGTCGTATTCAAATATTTAGAACGTGTCAAAGACTTTAGGAAAATTCTTGTATAAAATGGTATAAAATTCATAGGAGGGCTTAATTCAAGTTTCATGTATTGTTTAAATGTTTTGCAGTTTAGTTTGTTTGTCTTTGAATGAACAAATTACACATTGTTCTACTATTTAATTAAACTTGATCAGAAAACCATTTTTTTTTTCCCCCTCAGGTAATTCCGTGCGCTCAGCGCGACGCCCTCTACTGTCTGCATGAGAACGGTTGCATCACGCTGCGGGTCTGCCGCTCAACATCTGCACAAGAGGAAGCGCCAGGTATAGAAACAGGAACTTCAACACCTAATTTCTCACACAACATTTGCATCAGTCATTTTCTACTCAGATATCTTCCATGTATTCTTGCTCCAGCTAATACTGCATTGAAATTATCCCTTGTCTGTGCTTCTTGTGTGTCTTTAATCCACTGTTCCTGGATGTTAAGCCTTTTGTGAAATGTTATCTTCTCTTGATTTACTCTCCATCGTGAACATCTTTCTGCTTACATCTCCTTCTCATAATTTCTTCCGAAATGTTCATTTTCCTCCCTCAACAGACCCAGAACAGAGTGTCCAGGAGCTAGTTTATGACCTGCGCTCCCAGTGCGATGCCATAAGAGTCACTAAGACGGTCCGGCCGTACCGGATGGTTATTTGCCCCGTAAACGAGAACAAAGCTGCCCTGATGGTCAGCGATGGAAGAGCCATGCTCTGGGAGCTGAAAGCGCACACTGGGCGGTCGGTTGCCAATCCAAGGTAGGCAAAAGCTGGAACTAATTTTACAGAATAATTTATGTTTGATTGGTATATTAAAAGGTCATTCATTTTTAATAAATAATCTAAAAACTTGTTGTCAAGTCGTTGCAGTGGGGAATTGCAGAGTCTTGCTGTGGTTAATGAAGTCTTCTTTTCACTGTGGGAACTCGGCGTATAATTTTGTTTCTCTTTCAGTGTTGGGCTGGGGTTGTATTAACCAAATGTTTTTCGTCTTTGACCTTTTGTTCTTGCTCAGTGGGTCAGCAGGCTAATAAAAAAATATGGTTCATTTGGCAGAAAGACAAACAAAATAATTTTTGATTGATGTTCTTCCTCATCAGTTCTG
This sequence comes from Micropoecilia bifurca, assembly GCA_903067075.1. NCBI lineage: Eukaryota > Metazoa > Chordata > Actinopteri > Cyprinodontiformes > Poeciliidae > Micropoecilia > Micropoecilia bifurca. The sequence goes on from CAEGAF010007936.1 coordinate 26,100, forward strand.
GTTTGTCACCTCTCTACTCCCCCGTGGCGTTTTGTGGAGCTCCTTTGGGTCCAAACCAGAAAAGAATCCAGGATCTGTCTCTCAACAGCATGATCAGTAAGATCATACACAAAACCACCATCACCATCTGATATGTCAAACCAGAGGCAGTTTGATGTTTAAAGCAGAAACGTCACTCTGTGCACACTTTTGACGAATGCGTTTAATTATTTGAAGTACATTTATTTAAAACTAGTGGAAATTTAGCAAGTTTATAGTTATTCTTCATTATAGGCTATTAGCTCTGCTGCTATTTTTTTATTTACCTTGCATGCAGTATTTTATATGATGTTGGTAATGGTCCGGTCATTAAAGCTTCATTGTCTATTTTGCCTGATTTATTGTCATTACAAAGGAAACCAGTTTTATCTTTTTGATAGAAGCCAATTAGATGAAATTTAAATGAATAAGTGGTCAACAAACACTTAATGGGATGTTTGGGAGAAAATTCAATCTGAATCGTGTGCTGGAGCAGAAACCTGTTTAAAACATGAAGGACACTGGATTGGGCCAGAATAGAAAACCACTGGTATAATTAATAAACGTTATTTGTTCTTGACTTTTAAGAAAAAAACAAAAAACTTAAGAAATTACAGTTTTTCTTCCAAATTTCCTCTGTCTATAACATGTAGCTTTCACTTTTTGTCTATTGTAATAAAAAAAGAGAATACATATGCAGGATGTACAAAATATTCAGCTTTTAAAAAAATGGCTTCTGTGTAATTTATCCAGGTCAGACGCTGATTGCTGGTGAGGCTCCTCCTCCGTCTTCTAACCAGCAGGAGGTCCAGCTGAAGTTCCTGCTCACCGGCCTCCTGTCTGGTCTGCCGCTTCCTCCGTTTGCCATCCGCATGTGTCCACCCCTCACCACCAAGAACATCAGCCACTACCAGCCTCTTCTGGCGGCAGGTGGGTAGGAAAGCATGAAGACGAGGCCTGTTGTGAACAGTTATTTCAGTAATTTATTAATTATTCTTATGATTAATGGAAATAAAAACGTGTCCTCTTCTGTAGTAGCTACTTAAACTAGAAAAATATGAAAAAGAAAATGAATAGCCGTTTAAGCAGGTTGGGTTTGTTGATCAGTGAAGTTGATGTGTTATTTCCTGTAATAGATCACTCTGCACCAATCTTAGGGAGCCTAAAATTGTAACAACATGCATCTACATGTCGTGACAACAAGAAACTCTGTGACTTTATTTCTTATGTGCTGCTCTTTTTCTGTTTCCTGATCTCAGGCACCAGCAATGGGTCTGTACTGGTGTACAACCTGACCAGTGGTCTTCTGCACAAAGAACTCAGTGTACACTCTTGTGAAGTCAGGTACAAACTTTTCACTTTTTCTCCAGAGTCCCACCACCACAAGCCAATGGTGAAAAAGCATATGGAGTTATTTTACATTTTCAATTTTGCTCTATTGAAAATTGAGCCAACATCTCTTCAATACAAATAATGATTTATTTGTATCGCACCATTTTGTAATGAAGGTCATCTCAAAAGACTTTACATGACAAATGAATTCAGAACCGATAACTTATAATTCATTTCTAAAACCTAACTTTTTACTGACCTTTTAGTTAAGTTGGTAAAAATAAGCTAATTAATCTACATACAGTAAATTGTGTTGAATCATTGACTTTGCAGCAATTACTCATCCTGAGCATAGAGGTCTTGCCAGGGCAATGCAACCTCTCTCTTTTATCAGGAAACTTGAGGTGGAACCAGGTTCACCATGAGGCTAACTGAACAGAAATGAGTCCCTGAGAAAATACAGAAAAATTGATTCAGATGCACTTCTTAGAAAGGAAAGCAGATTATGCTAAGCTAATATCAGCTAGCGCTACACACCACCTGCTCAAAGAAGCACCGACGAGGCAAACTGTCTTTACATGAGGGCTTTTCTCCCACAGGGGGCTCGAATGGGTGAGTCTGACCAGCTTCCTGTCTTTTGCCACTTCTTCCCCCAACAACATGGGCTTGGTGCGAAACGAGCTGCAGCATGTTGACCTTCCTACTGGTAAGTGTGTGCTAAAGAGGAGCTACTGAGGGAAGAACAAACAATGTTTCCTCATACATCTAAAACAATTGATTCATCTAATTTTCCTGATGAAAAAGCTTTTTCTGCTATTTGCCTTGCTGAGTTTGCAAGGGAAACGAGTGCAATTTAATCTGCAACTTGCTGTGATTCTTACTCCGCTTCGGCAACTTTTTACCCACAAAAGACAGAATTATTGAAAACATCAAGTTAGCCTTTTCAACAAAACAAGCATGTCATTCAGGGGTGCGCTACTACATTTCCTGACTTGATTCTGCAAAAGTCAATTTAAAAAGCACCTTGTATAAATGGTAAAGTTGAAGATTTTTCTGGGGTGTATTACCTGGTTCCCTGAGGATAATAGGTGCATAAAAACTAAAATGTTTGCTAGATCTTTAATACTTAATACATTTGAGCATCTTTTTTCCAAGTATTTCAAGTAAAAAAAAAAACACAAAATGTAGAATCACTACAAAGTGATGCTATACATGTATTTATTTTAATTTTGAGTAATGATTATGACATACAGCTTTTTGCAACCCAGATATCAACTTAGAATATAGAAATGTGATTTTCCTAGAAGGTTTGCCCATCTGCTGTATAGCATGTAGGGGTGTTGCTCGCTAGACCTCATAACACACAGACAGAAAAAGAGACAGAAGCTTGACAGTTTAAGCTTGTAAAGTTATGATGTTCACATGAAAGAAACATTGCCATAGCAACTCCCTTGTAAACTCTTATTATTAATCCAAACACTGAACAGGTGAGATTTAAAGAATCCACTTCAATATCTACTCACGCAGCTTTATTTCACACCACGAATGGAAATAAGAAGTTTAGAATAAAGAAATCAAAGGTGGAAATGCAAGGCTTAGCTACACACTGTGTGTTGCTCTTAATCTCATTATCTGTCTGTCTTCTCTCTTTCTGCCTGTGTTTTAGGCCGATGCTTTGCATTCAGAGGGGAGCGAGGGAACGATGAGCCGCCCATCGAAATGATTAAAGTGTCTCATCTCAAGTAAGTGTTGACCTCCTCCCAATTGAAACTAAGCAAATAACATGCTAATACACATACATTGAAATGGCATAGTATAAAGAGGAAAATTTGGCTGACTAAGATGTTTCTGTTGAATAGCCACAAATAATTAGTGCATCTTAAACTTCAGGTTTAATAAAGTCTTATAGAGAAAAGTGTGGAGTTGCCTGTTGAATTGTCAAAACTCTGCTAAAGTCAGGTTGTGTAAGAGGATTGTAATCTAAAGCACAACCATAAACCTGCTTGAAAAGGATTTAAAGACAATAATTCAAAGTATTCTGAGCATTGAAGTGTAAACATGTGATTGCACTGCTTGGGTGGACCAGAAGAGAGCTACAGAACGTCAGCTCTTAGTGAGATTAAGCAACATTATGAAGCATAATTGCTTTTCGGAAAAGGGAAAACTAGGTCAATCAGTTGGAGTTTCTGTCATCTGAGGTTAGAGATGTACATGCGTGTTTGTTGTCCTCAGGCAGTACCTGGTGGTGGTGTTCAGAGACAAACCCTTGGAGCTGTGGGACATCAGGACAGGGACACTTCTTCGAGAAATGGCCAAGAACTTCCCCACTGTTACTGCCCTGGTACCACAGTTATGCATATTAGTGAAATCTGGATCATTTTCTTATTCAGTTTTTGTGTCAAAGCAACATTAAAACATAACTGAAATGATGTCTTAGTTTTAAGTGTTGTAGATGCTTTGGGTGGGATAAAAAAGTGTAAACCATAATCCTTTATTTCTTTTTTCATGTTTTGTAATTAAAACCTGAATTCATCAATCAATTATCTTCCTCTTATTAAAAAAAATCTTTCATCTCATTATTATTTATATTACCGAAACATAATTTACAGCAGTTGTGAAAACGGTCACTGCTAGTTTGAAGAGATGTTATGAAAAAGAAAATGATGAAAAATTCAAATTCAAGAGAAGTATAAAAAACAACTTGATATGAATTTAAACCCTGCAGCAGCACAGCGTTAGGTGTACAAGACTGCATATGTCTGATAGTGTTATTGGAGACTTGAGACCTGATGGTGTGTATTTTAACAGGAATGGTCCCCCTCCCACAACCTGAAGAGTCTGAAGAAAAAGCAGATGGCAGCGAGGGAAGCCATGGCCAGGCAGACTGTGTCGGACGCAGAGCAGAGCAGTGTTGAGTCCTCAGTCATCAGGTAAGAGTTGAAGGTTCACCAATTAGTTCCTGATTTTTACTTGGTTAGATCACTCTGCAGACAAAATCAATTAAATTAACTTGAAGCCACAGCCAGGGTGCCAGCGTAATAATAAGCCCGAATTGATTTTGTTTAAACATGTGAACACTCGTATGCAATAAATCAGAATATGAATCCTGATGAGTCTTGTTTGTTAGATTAAAAGTACCTTTTGAAGATAATGTTTGAGCAGGTATTAAACATGCTTTTTATTAAGGATACATTTTTGCTTTTAAAAAAGTCTTTTTTTCAGTGGTCTGAAAATATTTAATATTTAATTTTAAATATTATGGTTCATTACCTGTAAGTGGAAAATCATTCTATTTAACAGAAATAAAAGCTTTCAAGCAACTATTGATGTGTAATTAACCTAAAATGTTCCACATAATAATAAAATTCTTGAAATTAATGGGCTTTTTAATAATCAAATTTATTGCATGAGTTAGTAGGTGATTACAAATGAGGGTCTATCACTGCAGTTGGTATCATAATTACTTATATTAGACCACAAGTCATAGGTGTCAGAGGTGATGGTGTGGATATTGACTGCAGGCAAAGAGGTAAGTGCAAAAATGCATGTGTAGTGTTTTTATGTTTAACAAATATGATAATAAATTATTACTCTTGATTTTTAGACTGCAGTACCAAAACATTTTTTTTTGTTTTTTGTTTTTTACCACAAAATCACAGCTTTATTTCATCCTTACTCCCCTACAGTCTCCTTCAAGATGCTGAGAGCAAATCGGAGACCAGCCAGGCCATCTCTGCCAGGGAGCACTTTGTGTTCACAGACACCGATGGCCAGGTCTATCATATCACTGTGGAGGGCAACACGGTGAAAGACGGAGCACGGATCCCTCCTGATGTGAGTCGTAACATTTTTTAGTTATCACTCCACTCCTAGCTTCATTTCTGATCGTTATAAAAAGTTTTTCCAGCTGCTATCAATGAGTCGTCTGCTTCTGTCACTGCTTGTGTTGTGTGCTCTCTGGTCAGATCTTTTAATAGTGATTTGTCTTTGTGATGTGACACACTGTGCGCTGGAAATTTAAAAGCTACTTTTTCTTAATGCTTCGTTTATGAAAAGTAAAAAAGAATTCTGAAAAAATAACAGCTAGGATTCTAAAACTAAGTTCTGGTCTAACATCTTTCATGGGTTTTATTATCTTTGCTTATTAAATTGTTTGGATATGCATCTTGAAGCTCTGGATAAACCTTTACGCTTCCTTTGCTGCAGGGTAGCATGGGCAGCATCGCCTGCATTGCCTGGAAAGGCGACACCCTGGTGCTTGGAGATGTGGATGGCAATCTTAACTTCTGGGACCTAAAAGCTCGTTTGTCAAGGTAAAACAACAAAGAAAAAAGTCCCGAATGTTTGGAAATAAATGAAAGTTTTACTCTGCATCTCATGTTTTCCATTGTGAGGAATGAATCCTTTCTGGCTGCCTGGCTGTCCAAGCATGTTACCAGTGCAGATAACTCTGCTTGTAAATCCTCTATTATCATCTTTCAAATAAAACACTTTTGCCGACTTTTAAGAAATTTCTTGAAGGGACAGAATTTTTGTACAATAAATATTGTATAAAAAGTGGCATATGACCTCTTCCTCCTTGTCGATTTCTTTCTTTTTTTGGTTAGTCATTTATGTTTAAAGAGATAACATGACCAGTTCAATATTTGAAACTGATTTTCCACAGGGGGATACCGACACATCGGGGTTGGGTGAAGAAGATCCGCTTTGCTCCTGGTAAGGGGAACCAAAAGCTGCTGGTCATGTACACAGATGGAGCAGAAGTCTGGGACACCAAAGAGGTAGGACCCTGTTACACTTATCACAGTATAGCTGAAGCAACATTGGGATTAACTGCTTGATTATTAACTTTGGACCATATACAGTCAGTTTCCGAAAAGTATTTTCCCTCCTTACTGGTGTCAAAAATCTATTTTCAAATGATAATTTCTTTTATTAACAAAAAAAAGCTACAAATGTGAAAGCAGTTAAATAAATAACATTTTAATGTATTCTTAATGAATAAAAAATACATTTAATATTTGTGTGTCTTAATTCTTTTAAGGTCCAAATGGTCAGCAGTATGAGGTTTGGACGCAATGTGAACTACCGCATCCTGGACATCGACTGGTGCACATCAGATAAAGTTGTGTTGGCGTCGGACGACGGCTGCGTCCGAGTGTTGGAGATGGCCATGAAGTCGGCCAGTTACCGCATGGATGAGCAGGACCTGACCGGTGAGCAAGGAAATTGCTAGGGGAAGAAATGAAGTTGACATGTTTAAAAGGAGGATTTGGTTATTTAGGACCCAGCTGCACTTCACACTGTGACACATTCTGGTATGTTAATGGATTAACATCTCCTTCCTTTTTCTAACAGACCCGGTGTGGTGTCCTTCCCTGCTGCTACCCCGGGCTGCCCTCACTCTTAAGGCTTTCCTTCTCCTGCAGCCCTGGTCAGGGACCTTCACTATGGACATCACTCAGGTGTAAGTCTCTGTGGCTAAATACATCATCATCATCATCATATAAATCAGGAATGTCATTTACAGCCCTCTAAGTGATTTTCTGCAATCCATGATTCTATAATAAAGCAATTTTGACTGCAATCACTATCAATATGCAAAGAGACACTACTTTTATGTTTTAGAAAGACATTTTCACAGAGAAATTAAATCTTCAAATAAATTGTTTGGCACAACACAAAGTATTTCTTAGGTTTACACAGTGCAAACATCCACTCTTATGCACAAGCAAACATGGGTGGAAAACACCAAAACGTCCTATAATAACAGTCGTCGAAGACATGTAGCTATTTAATGTAGCCGTTTAGTTTATTATTGAGCAGATAATGGAAGAACAAGCACAAGAAGTTAAGTTTAATTTTTTTTTTATGTAGAAAAATATCATTTTTGTGGCTCCACCAAGAACTTTCAAGTAGAAGGTTTTGGGCCCTCATGGTAAAAGGTTTGGAAACCACTGATGTAAACTAGGAGAAGAAAATTCTTTCTACTTGTTTTGGTTCAACTTTGTTTTAAATTGTCCTACATTTTGATGCTCCACACTTGACACTGTCTTTAGTTTGTTCGAATTGTTTTCCAGCTGCAATGGTAGCATTTTCATCAAAATAAAAAGGTAACATATAAATCGGATAAAGAAGAAATTTTCTTAGAATTTAATCTGATCATTAAAAAAAGCTTGCATGTCACCATAAAGTCCAACTGAATTGATTTCTTTCTTTTTTTTCCCCTTTGGCAGTTTCCTAAGTGCTGAGTGCATCATTACGTTTCAGTTTTATTATTCACAGATGAATCAGGGAACTACTTGACCTCAGCATATCTAGTAGTCTGTGATTGTAATCGACTCCACTGTCAGGTTTCCGTTCATTCTGATTATGCAACATTTGACCACAGAAAAACACCAAGATAACCATTTTCCTGTCTTTGATCTCCCCATTTTAGAGATTACAATGAAAAAGTGGAGATTAAAGGCCTGATCCAGGAGCAGCTCAACTCGCTGTCAAAGTAAGTTTTATGTGTCTTTTTGGTGGATTTTAAAGGCTCGTACAATTGCTAACATACTAGACTATTTAACTTTTGGCTCAAGGTTGCAAACACTATATGTCCATAATTTAGTTCTTTTATTGGTTTGTTTTTTTGGGTCAACTGGTTATGCAAAAAGTGACCTAAATGGTTTTAAGAACTAGAAGTTGGTGCTGAACTTGGCTTAAAAATATACATACAGCCTCCCTAACTTTTGGATGGACCTGCTTTATCAAGGTCAACAAGCTTCTTGGCCAATTCTGACTGGACTGGACTTTAAAGCCAAGTCTATTATTTAGCGGTCAGTCCTGCCAAGACGACTATTCAGATATCCACACAGTATCCGGCCAGAAACTTATTTTTGGCAACAAAACAGTTTGTGTTTCCTCTATAAATTGTTAGGAGACAGTTATGTAATCGTTGTGCATGTGTGTGTGTGTGTGTGTGTGTGTGTGTGCACATTTAAGTATGTACGATTATAGAAAAGCCATAAATAAGTTTAACATCAGGCACCAAAAACAAGCGAGAGGCTCCAGTGCAAACAGGACAAACATAGACGTGACATTCATGCCAATGAGAGTTTCAACACTTGGACCTGTATCCTGAAAGTTAGAATTCAAATGCTCAGATTCACATCCTTGTATCTTTCTATCAATATGTCTGCAGGACATTTTTTGGTAAATTAAGTTTTGCCTTTCAGGCTAAGTTAGTTTTAAACTGCAGCCGCAAAAGCAGCATGTACTCTGTGGTCTGGAAGATAAAAACATCCTGTCTGGTTCTGCTGCTCTGCTGAATGTGTGTCTGGTTTTTCAGCGACATGAAGAGCGTTCTTCAGGACTCAGAGCTGAGTCTTCTGCAGCGCTGCCTCCTGGTGTCACGGTGGGTTCTCCTTCTTTGTCAAGTCTTTAATGTTCAGATTGTACTATGTTAAATGATGCTAAGGGACGAATAACTTAAAGGAAGTTCAAAGTTATAGGAGCTCAAATCATTAGTGAGCATATTACTAAGGAAATAAAGTTCTTGGTAAAACAGAAGAATCCTTCAGAGAGAGTTTTTCCTCTCCTGAATGTGTTTGACATGTTGTGCTTGACTCTAGGTTGTTTGGAGATGAGTCCGACCTTGACTTCTGGACAGTGGCGTCCCACTACCTGCAGCTGTTTGCCCAGGCTCGTCAGCTAAGCGTGACCTCTGAAGGGGGGAGCGAAGAAACCCAGCCGGCGTCTCAGAACCACCTGGACATTTGCCACGATGTTTTGTGTGAGAGTTCTTACTTCCAGGTCAGTAAAAGGAGTGTTGCATTAAGTAGTTTTATTTGTTTCTTCATCTTCCATTGAGAAAAGGTCCCAAATCTCACTGAAAGACAATGACGTTTGTGATTATGAAGTAACAAAATGTTAAAATTTTAGAAACTTCTGTTTTTCTGCCAAGTGCTGTACTTTCCTCTGTTGTCTCACTGAGTTCATAACTCATTTCTTCACATTTCTCTGACTCATAAACATTTTAACATCAATATTTGGAAGTCATCTTCTCCACCGGATTCACTCAACAGAAGTTCCAGCTGGATCGAGTTCACTTGCAGGAGGTGAAGAGGTCCAGTTATGAACACACCAAGAAATGTGCTGACCAACTCCTCCTGCTGGGTCAGGTAGGTACAACATCATCCCATCACCTAAACCAGCGGTTCTCAGACTTCATGGTTACTGTGCTGAGTCTGAATCTAAACTAAGAGTAAACATTTTTTTAATGAATTTACTTATGGCTGACCAGCAAAAAAACGGTACTAAGTTTACAGTTTGTTATTGAGCCTCAGCTGCTCTGAACATTATGGGACACTTCAACTTTTAAATCATAGCTCCCTAAAATGAGATATGAGGTCCGGATTGTTCTGCCTTTTGGTCGGGATGGATCAGGACTTGGAAATTGCTAACCTACATATTTTCATAATTTCTGCAACAAGGCTGCAGTTGCTTCTCAAGCTAACTTTGTACGAGAGCCAGTAAGGATTCCTATTGCAAAGTTTCTGAATCTACATTCTCACATAGTTTGCACCATGAGGCCTGATCCGTTTTGTTTTAATCCAGCTTTAAAGAACAGTGTTCCACTTCTCAACCGTCCGTGCATACACTCAGATTAATTGTAAATAGATCATAATCTGGTGCAGAGAGGCCTGTCCACAACCCAGCATGACCTTCCTGATGGGGTACACCAGATTAAAATTGTGAAGAAAACATAATTACCGCTCACAGTTCCCGGTGCTTGCTTGCCTCAGGTGTTGTGCTCGCTCCATCTTGTTGTGTCTCTCAGACCGACCGGGCGGTGCAGCTACTGCTGGAGACGAGTGCGGATAACCCCAGCTACTACTGCGATTCACTCAAAGCCTGCCTAGTGACCACCATCACCTCCTCAGGCCCTTCACAGTCTACAATCAAGCTAGTGGCCACCAATATGATTGCTAACGGCAAACTGGCAGGTAATTATCACAACCTGTGGTCTGCTTTGCCAGTTTAAATGAGCCAAATTCAGAAAGTATGAGTATCAGTAGTTTGTCTCTTCTTAACACATATCTGTGGACTGTTTTGACTTTGTTACAGAGGGAGTCCAGTTGTTGTGTTTGATTGACAAGGCGGCAGACGCCTGCCGCTACCTGCAGACCTACGGGGAGTGGAACCGAGCGGCGTGGCTCGCTAAGGTAACTCAACGTTATGGGATTTGATGCTGATGTAGTGAGTAGACGGATGAAGAAAGTGGGTCTATTGAGTTGGAGACGATAAGTAAGATGGAGCTCTTTTTTTCTCTATTGTTGCTCATAGTTTTGAAGGTGGGAATTTTGTTTTAGTCATTTCCAGGTCTGAATAAGTCTGAGCAAAGAAAATGAAAAGATGTTTATACTTCCAAAATAACTATCTGAACCATCCATCCCTTTTCCATCTTTTTTTTCTCTTTCTCTCCATCTCTTTCTGTCTGTTGCTTTCTCTCTACATCTCTCCTTGTTTTTTCTTTTTTTTGTCCTTTATGTCAATTTCGCTATCGGAAATTTAGCAAATTTGGTGCAGAATCTATCTATCCTTTCTTCCTTCTCATCCTCTTTCTCTTTCTTTATCTTCTTCTGTCTTTAATTATTATTCTTTATCCATCTGTCTTAAAATGTGCAAATTTGGGGAATAAAAACCGTTGGATAAAAACAATATACAAACTCAGTGTTGTGTTCTGACCCACCCAACTCTCTAAACCAGTGGTTCTTAACCTGGGTTCGATCGAACCCCAGGGGTTCGGCGGAGCCTCTGCCACGGAGGTAAAGACACACTTGTGTAAAGTCGTGATGACGCCC